>OMNW01010271.1:45529-72000 GCA_900303245.1 Selene dorsalis
CTATAGGCACTTAATTAACACTAATTTTGGTTCTTGGTAATCATGCCATCCAATAGCAATTAAGAGACTGATCATACTATTTATGAAGGCACGCCTGGGAGTGCGGTCTCTGATAATGTCCTGGTCCAGATCAGTCTGGACAGGCCGTCCCCCATCCAGTGCTCTGCATCTGTCTTCTTTGTTTGTCAGTCCTTCTTTTTAACCTCAGATTTGCGATCAAACCATTTCTTATTTACTCATTTATTCAGTGAACGACTGACAGCATCCCATATATGTTTGTTTTTTCTGTTACTTTGCATCTATTGCTGATGCTACTAAATATAGCAGCTCATTTTTGTTCACTTCCTGCAGCGGTATCTGCTCTTCAGTACTACTAAAGTACTTTTTATGTTTGAAAGTTTGGGCATTTTTGGGGGCATTGTGCTGGCATGTGCTCTCAACTTAGCAGGAGATGGCATTCATCAATCGAAGAGGATAGATGCGAATCATTTTGTGGTCTACAAACATGTTCCTGAATCTGACATAGAGTTTTCTTAAGAAATTTCTTAAGAACAACTTTAAGAAAGAATTTAAGAAAATACTTGAGAAGATATTGGTGAATGAGGTCATTATTACAGTTTGCTGATCCTTCCCTTTTATTCTAAGCCTCACAGCTGCACAGTCTTCAATTTGATCATAAATTCAATTACTGTCCCAATTTCCTCTGTCTTTCGTGAGAAAGAAAACGATCTTATGAATGGTGGAAATAGTATAGCAGATGTATGTGTAAGTTTCACATCTTGTTCCCAGTAGATGAGTGGGGGGAAGTAACATGAATTACAATTACTTCCCTTTTGATGGTGAAGTTGTTTTACTACACATTCATATTTATGTTACATAGCAGGAGTCGTTCATATATTAAGTATTTTCCTTACTAAAATTTATGCAAAAAATGGTCTCCTGTTGCTCTTCACCCTTACATTTTAATTTATGATTTACTTTGTGTGTCTTTGGCATCTGAGCAGTTCAGGAGTCCAGCTGGTCCATGTTCAGAAAGCAGACTGAATGTTGAGTTGTCATGAGTGATTGTGTTGATGGTTGTTATTTCACTGACTTTAATTTAGGATTAATGACCAAGAATTGGTGTCATTGGACACCTCAACATTCATATTTCAAGACATGTTCAGAATTAGTCACTGGATTTCCTTATGCTCTGTGATCATTTTCAGGTTGCCAGGGATCGTGTTGTAAAAGGCTGGGACTTTGCCGAGGACTTGGCAGAGGTGGATACAGATTACGGCTCAGGATATCCAAATGGTAACCAAAACAATCAGAGCTATCATAAGCTTTCCAATGACATCAACTCTGTGACTCACAAACACTTAGAAACAAAATGTGTAGATGTATTGATAAACATTGCTAAGACCAATACTGTCCTGCGTTTTTAGACCCCAAGACTAAAGCATGGCTGCTGAAGTACCTGGACCCAGTGTTTGGTTACCCTCAGTTTGTTCGATTTAGCTGGAGCACTGCCCAAACCCTGTTGGACAGCAAGGCCGTGACTGTCCACTGGTAAAGAACATTCAAATTTGATTGTGATCAAAGTCATTTGTTATTTAAAGTTAGAGGCAGATTTACGGAGTTAAAGAAGAATACCTGTTCAGTTGTCTTTGTTACAGCACCTACAGATAAATATTGTATATGTACTTGACCAAGACCAATTCAGATGGTTCCAATCATATCATAGACAAAAATAGCAATAGATATATTTTTCTGTGGAAATAGTTTGTCAGCCTTGGCCCACGAGCTTGTATTACCATTTGAATCAAAATAACTCCTTGTAGGCGTTTTGCATAATTGTTTGCCCGTCTCTGACATCAGCTTTCTGAAATTTTTGACCACTCCTCCATGTAAAATTCCTTGAGTTTACAAGATGTTTGCGGGTTGTCTTGCATGCACGGCCCATTTGAAATTCCATTTAAATAGGAGTCAAATCTGGACTTTGACCATAACTGTCTCTTCATTTCTTCTTTTTGAGCCAGTCTTTGGTGGATGTGCCCGTCTGCTCTGGATCATTATTTTATCAAAAAGACCACTTCTGATTCAACTTCATCCTATCGACAGATGACCTTACATGTTCAAACCTTTTCAATATGATGCAGAGATCATGGCTGAATCAATGACCATAAACTACCTAGTCTCAGTGACAGCAAAGGCTTTTCCCGGCACTTCTCCCATGCAGGTCAAACGCCATCTCTTTCAGATTGTGGATACACACACTTGGACACTCACAGTTGCAGGAGTTACCTCCAGATTTAGGATTTTTGCTGACTGAAATCCGCTTACATAATATATATTGTCAAGAGAAGTGATTTATTTAAAGTAGGTTAGAGATCTTTTTTTTTTTTAATTTGTCAGAGACATCCATGGCCTTTTCACTGAAGACCTTGGATAGCTCTTTAGATTTTGACATGACATCACACACTTATGTTGCTAAGGGCTTTAAATAAGGAAGTTTACATCTCCGTTGAAAGATGTTCTTATCATGAGCATCTGATCTAAAGCACCTGATTCTAATTTTATAAATTTCAAGGAGTTATCAGTTTTAGTGTTCTTACTTTTACTATGTAAATGGTCTGTGTTTTTAATAGGCACTGTTTGCCAGTTCAGATATGTTGAAAAAGTCACCCATTTCCATGGGGTGTACTTAATTTTTCACATGACTGTAAAAATACTTACATGTGTTAGTCTGTGAAAACCACAACCCCCTTTGATTTCCACACTTAATGGCTGTGCAAATCATTTTACCCCAGGAGACGAGCACTAACCACAGTGTAAAAATCGGTCTTGTTTTGTCAAATCTGTCCTCAGGGATGATGATGAGGAGGACGGGGAGAAGGCTGCACAGCGGCAAAACAACAGGTCCATGCTGTCCTACTTTGCTTCTTCAGCTGGAGGTAACAACCAAAACCCAACTCACCAGACACATCGCTTCCTCGCTGAGCGGAGGCTGAGGAGCCTTGACACACTCTAAGGATATTAGAGGCCATGCACATGAATACAGGAAATCATAAGGTCATTGTGAGTTTTTCATGTAAGTCAAACAGCTTGTTTTGGGCACAGAGTGCATGGACTTGAATGTAGCATTGTTGGCATCTGATACTCGTATCAAGCAAACTTGACTTGGTCTTTCTTGATTTGCCATGATTGTATGTATTTTTTTTTACATAAATATAAGGTGTAAACTCATGTTCTGCATTTTTAAGAGCCTTTAATTTAAAGTTCTTGACCATATGTCCAAAGAAGCAAGAAGACGTTGTTGGAGAGCAGCAATCTTTAATACTAATACTGCCCTCTGGTGGCAATATGACAAACTACAACAGGAGTTTGAAAAGCGTCATGAGTGGTTTATATGAACCATGATGGATCACGAGCACGGGCTCATTGTGATGGCTGACATCAAACGAAAAAAATGCACCACACTCTGACAGCTCGGCACAGCTTGTTCTCCTGACATTGAAATCATAAAATACAGTCTTTAATCATGGTTAACAAATTACATGATTTCAGTGATCATAAATTACATTTGTATCACTGTCAGTCAGCCACTAAGCAGCAAAAGTTCTGAAGTAAAACATCCTGAGATTATTCATTTTTCTTTTATCTTTATTTAACTTAAATAACTTAAATATTGTGACTACTGATACAAGTATGAGGTAAAAAGGAGGATAAGGTTTAATGGTTTTACTGCATGTTTTCCCCTCCTAAAATACCACACTGTAATCTATTAACCTGAGAGAGGTTGCCTGGTGTTGCATAGATGGATCTTTAGTTGCTTGCCAAATGTCGGGCTTTTCTTGTCTCAGAAATCACAGCACTCAGTCAAGAGTCTTCTTGTGTTTGATGATCTGTCCCAGATTCATCGTCCTCTGATGCCCCAGGATTTTTCTCCAGGCCAACACTTGGACCCTCAGGAAACTTCACCCATTAAAAAAAAACGTACATCACATTTTACTATGGGAAGCCAAAGGGTTGACTATGAAGGGGTGTTAATCATATCATCATAAAAATAAATTCATCTTTGACTTGGCCGCCTTAGGAAAGGTTAGCCGAAAAATAAAGGCATTTCCATCTGGCCGCTGCTGCTAGTTCCCATTGGGTTTGTTTCTGGACTCCTGGATCCTCTTCCCACAGTTCATAGCCAAAGTGGAGACTGCAAACGAAGACAGGATCATGATTGAGCTCCCCACAAAATGAGACGAGGCTCCTCTGGGGGTCGCCCTCAGGGCTTTCCTGGGGAAAGCGTCTCTGTCAAAGGCTGCGGAGGCTGTCACCGTCTGGACCACAGGTTCCATGGTTGTGGATGATGCCTTGATGTCAAGAAGCTGAAAGCAAGGCCCACGCTTTTGTTTCGGTAAGTTAGATCTTAGCCCCTTGGTAAGACTGCAGCAGTCTCAGCATGAAGTGTCTGGAGTGCTCTGTTCTGACCAGTTTGTCACAGGGATTGATCTGTGGTGTCCTGTCTGATCCCCACCTTTACGTCCATTTATAACCTCCCCAGGCACTTCATCTAATCCCCCTAAGTAGCCTGGTGTCCTACTGCGTCAATGGGATTATAAATAGTTAGCCTATGCCCATAGAGGTTTAAGGTAGTGATCTATTTCAGCTTAAGACTGTCTACTATAATTCTATTAGATCATCCTGCCCGGTGAGTCAATGGAGCTGTTTACGGTATATGAGAAGCTTGATGACAGTTGATAATTTTGGTGAGTAAACATTAGGGTTGGGGTTAGGGTTACAATTAGGAAAGTGCAAAAACATGGATTATGCTGTCAGACAGGTTAGAAGCCTGTTGTGAGGGTCATTTCAACTCAGTATCCCACTGTGCTCAAGTGTCAGGCTCAATGCTAAATAAATGCAAAATGCTCTGAATGCTTTCTCAGGATTCTCATCACAACTATGAAAAAAACTTGACTCCTCTAATATGCTTTAATACATTTTGCATTTTTGTTCAGAGAGAAACAAAGCAGACTACAGCGGCGGTGCTTTGTACTAAATACAAACATGCTAATAAGCAAGTTAAATGTTAATGGTAAGTTCCCCCTTCTAGTTAACATGTTAGCATGTTGACATTTGCTGATAAAAAAAAAGCACAGCTAAGTGTGATTAACCCTTTCCCCCCCAAAAAACTATCAGTCTTCAAGCCTTTGGTGAGTACTGGACAAATACAAATTTTCAGTAGATGATGGTTGAAAATGAACAATCAGGGAGCATCACAGTGATTGCAGTTTATCCTCGCTTGCAGCTCATCCAAGCATTGATGAGGCAAAATGTTTGTTGAATGTGAACCTCGTGGTGGTGATAGAAAATTCCTGTCATTCATCATCACCATCATTTTTGTCGATATTTAAAAAAAAATCCCTCAGTGAAAAATTTGACCTGGCACGAGAGGAAAAACTAAAAGATCCCTCAAGTCTGGAGGATTCATTCTCTGGATACTACAACATGTCATGCTGATCCATCAAATTGTAGTTGAGACATTTCGAACCAAAGTGGGTTACTACACAACTAAAAGACTGACATTGCCATCCCTACAGCCACTGCAATGGTTAAAAATATATGAAACACTGAAAAATTTACTAAGCAAACAAATTTTAGGTTTTGTTGACCAAAACATTTAGCTCTGTCCTCACAGATGAGTAAGACAGAGCTGCAGATGAGGTAAAGCAGATTAGCCACTAATATTTGGCAGCTAGATTGTTTTTCTATGGATCATGAAGTGTAACTGACACCACAAGACCTGTCATCCAAGACGACTGTATTTTTTTTTTAATACGTAATGTCCATTTCCTTAGATAAGAGAGTCAAGTGGGAGACTGAAAGAGGATCATTAGAGATCAAAGCTGATTCACAAGGAAGACAAGTACATCTGGTTAAGAAACAGAGCAGGACAATTAACCTCAACCTGAAAATTCAAATTAATACTGTGAACCCATTCAATAGCTTATGAAGTGTCTATAGTCAAGGACACAGTTTGACATTGAAGAAATCCATTTTTATTTGTAAATGTTTAGATTATGTATCTGTATTATATTGATAGATATTAAAATATGATATAATGAACCCTGTGTTTTAGCTAACATTAGTAAACACATTGAAAATATCTGCAAATAATTATTCTCCTCGTAGATTTTTAGTGTTATATATGAGAAACACTGGGTAAACAAGAAGCTAGTGTTGAATGGTATTCAACTCGTTTGGTAATTGTTTAAGCTGTGTATTAAGCACAAGCCATCAAGCATGACAATTTGTTGCTTTCCTCTCATCATTGTACATATAGAGCATAATGTCTCTTTTCAGTTTTCAGATGCTGATCAAAGAACAAAAAGACATTTTCATCATGGCCTCTTGAAAGTCGAAATAGCCCATTTTTACTTAAGTATTCCCTGATATTTTGTACACTAAACAACAGGTTGACCAGTCAAAACCAAACCAGTCCAGTAGCTGACAGACTGAAAAATCTTTAATTGATGATGTTATGTTGATATTATGGAGTACAAAGGATAAAAATGACACTTTGTACCTGGTGAGAAATACTGTCTGAAAACTTTAAACAAACAAAAACATAGGAGATTTCCATCCATCCATCCATTAAAAGAAAACATACATCCTGTCTGTACTGTCCTCTGTGATGTGCACTGTTGTTGGCCCCAAGCACAGTTCCTTCTCACCATGGCTCAGGCCACATGGGGTCAGCAGGGCTGTAATCCCTGGGGTTGTTACACATAGTCCCAGTTTCTTTTCATGGCGTCTCTTTAATTGGGCTAATTGGATTGCGCTGGTTCTTTTCCACTACTGACACAGAAAGCTTTCGTGAATGAATGAGTGGTGGAAAAACTGTTGTGGTTCTGCAAGATGCTCCATGAGTCAGCGATACTTACCAAATAGAATAAACTTTAATGCTACAGTGGAATAAATCTGTAACTTTATTTATCCCTTTATTGTTCCACCACTTTAGTTTAATATAATTTGGACAAATTCTCACTCATACAAACAAAAGGGTCCCGATATGTTTTTTTTTTTTTAGATTGTACTGAAGGTGCATGATGTCATCCATATATAAGTTACAATAATTGTTTAATAACATTATTAGTGATATTAGGATTGATACGTGTTTGATATTTTGCAGTGGTGTGAAATGGAAAAACACTGATACAGATTATGGATTTTTGTCAGTTGCCCTTGAATTTTTTATTTTTTTATTTTTTTTGAGTGACACACTCCTATTGTCCAAAAAACATAGTAGGTAGTAGGTAAAGTAGGTAAATTATTATATTAAACTTGTACTTGAAAAGTCAGTACAAAATCAGTCTGCATCATCATATTAAAAGTGACAGATAGCAAATGCTTATAAATGCCATCAACAGTGTAACTGACCTTTGATGTTTTGTTTTTTCAACTGGAGAAACATCTGCATGGCATTTCACATTAGCTCTGAAGTTTCTTGGGTAAAGATTTGAAGATTATGCTGCTGAGCTTCCTCATTAGTCATCACTTTTGTAATTATTATTCATCCGACTCTTGTTAGGTCTCCGCTCAGTCTCACAGTCTGGATGCATATTCCCACAGGATCTAGCCCAAATGCAGCAGTCTGATCTAAAGCTGATCTGTGGATCACTCATACTGTCCCCGGTCTCCTCAGACTCTGTATCTGACCTTTACACTGAATTATCTTTATCGATTTCCTTCAGGAGCCCTTAAATTTCTCTTGGCCTGTTAAACATATGGTGGCTCATTTTAATTGTAGCAGTAGCAGATTGTATCCACATGGTGTCCCTGTTGCCCCAAAATGAAACTAGGACTGTTTTCAGGAGTATGAGAATATCAGTGCATTACGTTGTGACGGTTACTGTGGAGCACTATTATATGAACTTTTAGATTAAGTTACTGTCTCTTCTTGATTGGTCATTGGACAGTCAGTATCAGCCATCAGTTGCACTAGCAGACAAGATGTTGGATTTAGAGTCTGAAGGCTCCTTAGAGGTTTTGCAGACAGACTGGTATTGGCATTGCTTAAAAAATTGGAGGTTTGCCTCAACTGTAAAGGTGTCTGTGATAATGACAATGTCACATAACTTACAGTACTGCCTGTTGGTGCTATTTTTTCTGCCTGCTTTCAGTATATAGCAAACACTGTGTGTCTTGTTTTAGAAACATTCCTTCTTCTTTTCTGGGTTTATGGCAGTGCACTTCTTGACTAAAGGTTCACATTTGGATGCTCAAAAGTATAACAGTTCATCACCATGTCAGATTTCATGGAAATGTATCCAATATTTCCAAGACATTTTAGTATAAACAAAGAATATCAACCTCATGATGGCAGGAGCCATGATAGGGTTTCACCAGAGGGGTTCATCTGGGTAATGTGGAGGTCTGCTCAAAGATCTCATTACAGCCCACCCCACATCTTGTAGATGCAGTCATTTCATACAGAACACAAATACGGTATAAACCTGCTTGCAGTGCTAGAGGATCACCTAAATCAGTGGGGACATTATCTGGAAACCATAAATGTTTGTTGCCAATCCAACAAGTAGTATCTGTCACGTTCTTGGTGGAGGATCACTTCACATATGTATTTATAGGGATCTGGAATATTTGTTGCAAATTTTATGGCAATCAAACCAATAGAATAAGAATATTTCACATTGCAGCTCGCAGTGAACCCCCCCTGAATTTTCAGTATTCATTTGTTCCAAGTTTTGGTTTTTGGAGTACACTGAGACATGAAGTGTAAGTTTTAGTAACAATGAGAAAATCTGAGGGGTTCTAAAAATGTTGTCCAAAAGTAAACTTTATACACAGAAGTAGATCAAAAGTGCCGACCTAAAACCTTCACTATGACCTATATGGTAAATGTTTGTCAGTACTTCCATCAAAACATTAGTTTGTGATTGAAAGCGTTGCTGCATAATGTATAGATATATATATATAAGACATGCAAGCGGAAATTGCTATCTATTTTTACAGAGACAAAAAGGCTGGAGACAACCTCAACCAATCAAGCTGAATGTACATTATGTCTTCCTCTTGAACTCCTTTCCCTCTTCTCTCCATCTTTGTTGGGTTTATGTTTGTATGATGAGGCACCCGAGAGACAGCTGATTTTATAGTGTTTTATTTAGAGAAGCTCCTCTTCACAGACTAGGCTTTTAGCGCAGCTGTAGTCTGTGACCCACTTATTCAAGACAGGGAAGGCTAGAAATGAGGAGAAGGTGGTAACTGAGAGGAGCAGAAAGGAGGTGCAGGGGGTGCAAGGCATCTTGGGGCAAAGGAATTGTGTCTACTTTTCAGTTTTAGTATATCAGTTTTAATGGATGAGAATTTATGAATAAATGAGGAAGACAATAGGGAAAGATGAGGAGGATGACGTGGGTATGTTACAGATAAAGAAAATAATAATTAGAAATGATTAAAAACATTAATGATTATTAATTTGTTGTGTGTTGTTGTTTCACCTCCGCCATAGCCTTGTTAAAAAACAACAACAACAACTAAATCCTCTTGGCTCGGCTTTTTTTGCAGTTTCCCCCATGACATGACAAACAAAGTATTGTTTTCTGTTTTATTGCAATTTTTCTGCAACATATTTAATAATCTAATAATTGTTGCATCATTCAAAATCAATGAGACACAACAAAGATCAGAGAATATTTTCTGGTTATCTTTGCAGGCTATTAATGAGCAATGAGACAAAACAAGTCCTTTGAAGAAGCCACCTGGGGATCTGGTGAGTTATGATTGGCATTTTGTATATTTTGAAACATTTTCTAAACCTGTGAACTGTGAAATTGATCAGTTGAGAAAAAAAATGGATGTTGCTGATAGCTGAAGCCCTAATGTGGTTAATTCTGATACCACCCCAATACTCAGTACACCCAGACTCAAAAAGCTGTGGCCTTAAAAATTACAACACATCTTTTACTGTCTGTCCCAATAGACAGCAACAAGTCTCTCAAAGATAAGATTTTACTGCAGGGCTGTGGGAGTTAATTGCATTTTACAAGTATTTTATGTTGTGTACTCCACATCATTGTGATGGGATTAATCATGAGGGGAAGACTTTGATTTAAAATAATTCCTGCATGTGACAGTTTGTCTGAGGGGAGCGCTGATCACTTTTATCAACCTGCAAACGCACAGCAGATTTAAATGCAGGCAGAGGCACTTGCAGCCTATGAAGAGATGTGAGCTGACGTGGCTCTTGTGAGACAGGCTTACCAGGACAGGAAATGGGATTGCACAAGCGGCAGGCATATTCCAAGTCCCAGCCCTGCCAAGCTTTTGGCTGCAGAGAGCTGACCCTGTTTGACCTCCCTCAGGGCACCCTTTGAAAAAGGGTGACATCATTTTTGAGAGCTTTTGCACTGCAAAAGTGTTTGCCTGTTAAAACTGTGCCTCATACGAGCTTCACGCTGCTGCTGCCTCCTCCCCGCCCCAAATCTCACAGCACCTAATGAACAAAAAAGATGTAAAATTCATGTGCCTTCATTAATTATTTAATATTAATAAGAAAAGCAGCATAGGCTAAATGAAGTCAGACAAGCTGGTAACTAGGTCACTTGCCAAAACATCATTTTTCACCTGCTGGCATCAGAGCACATTTATGCTATTAACATATTTTCAGTGATGACCATTTTTATAAGATTTAGTTTTGGATGATATCCTGCAGGTTCCAGTTTACTCTGATGCTTTCTGTAATACAAGATCGCCGTGTGGCTTTACAGGTCAGTGTTGGCATATTTGGGTTCATGTTTAATATTTAGAAATTTTAATTTTAATCTTATTAACAGGTTTTCCAGCTCATTGTTTAGCTGGGTAGACAAGATAAAATTTTAAATGGCCTTCTGATAATAAAGTTGTATTTAAATAATTTCAATTCAGGCGTACTTTTGTGTAATCTTGGTTTAGATCAGTAGATTTGTCCAGAACCACCAGATTATGTATCACTTAAGTTAGTTTTTTTGGGGGGACAGCACTCTAGAAATCAATGTGACCACTCGGTTTATTTATCAGCTGCTCTGGAATTTTCAAATACATCACATGATGCTCATCAGCAGATCGACTTCACCCAGACTGATGTTAACATGTCTTTTTCCTTTTTATTTTATCCAAGCACTTAAAAGAGCTTCTGAGCAATATTGGTATAAAAAACTGCTGAAAGTTTTCACTTCTGACCTGACAACAAACTGCTACAGAGTGAACCTTGTTGTAAGATTATTAAGAAACAGACAATCTTCCAAGAGTTATTTGTGTTGAAACAGTGCAGACCTAAAAAAAAAATACTTGCCAACTGTGTCTTATGACAAACTGAGATTTATTTGAAACACGGATGTGAAAAGGGCTCAACGAGAATTAACTGCAAGGTGGTGTTATCCTCAGTTCTAAAATTATTGGCCAAACACTGTGATCCCTGTGGCAACTGCTAAACAAGTCCTCCAAAAGGCTTATGCGATTATAAATCACCTCTCTCATTTTATTCATAACTTTTTTTAAGCTTAATGCCATCTGAAATGTGTTGTATTTTGCCTGAGGGAATTTTCGTTTTATTGCAGAAAGCCATTAGACTTGTGAAGGTGAATTTTAAAAATTACTTAAATAAATAAAAGCCCCTTTTTATTGTTACCCAAGTATTAGTCTGTCTTTTGTTCTGCTTACCCATCTACCACTCCAAGCAGATTTTTCCCCTCCTTTTTCTATTCCATAGATTAAACGATTCTTTATTTCTTTCTTTTTAAAAAGCCGGTCGCTTTTTTAATTGAAATGATATGGCTGTGTTGCACGATTAGATGAAAGACCTCTCCTTATGTGTGGCTTAATGTGAGAGACTAGAGGTGGCGCTGGCGGTGGTGGTGGAGTGCTGAGGTTGAACTGGGAGTGATCTGTCAGCAGTAAATCTCAGGGTGAGAGAGACTAAAGGCTGCCAGCGCCGTCTGCTCAGAGAGACGAGGAACATTAAGGCCAGGATGCTAAAAGCCACTAGAAGCCTCCCTCTTGTCTCCCTGTGTCCTGGAGCTGGAGCCAGACCAGCTGCCCAGCCTCGTGTGTATGTGTGTGTGTGTGTTTTTCTCTCTCCACACTGATCCACTCCCCCACTGGCCACCTTTGACCAACATTTCTCTTTTTTTCACTGCGATCTTTCTTGTGAGAATGTTTAACAGTGAAACATCATCCTGACAAATACACAGCATTGTGTGAACACAGTGATGGACTTTGCCCTTGAAGATTTCAGTCTAGTCTGTGATTACCACTGCTTGGTGGCTGTTTTTGCGGATAATTGATCAGGGTGTGCATTGCTTTTCCTGATGATACATCTACATTTCTTGGCAGACTCAGTGGAACCAGGATGGTTTATTTGGTGTGAACATTGGACCTGCAGAGAAAGCGCACAAGATTTTTCTCTTTAAAATCACCATGGTGGGAATTTGTTTCCATGCCAGCACTCATTCATTAACATTTGGATCAGGGATGCAAGTAACTGAAGGGTGAGCAGCTATGAAATGTTGTATGGCAGTGAATCCCATGTGTGACAGGTGTGAGTGTTGAATAATGCATAACGCTTAATGTCATTTTTCATTGGAATAGCAATGGAAGCGTGACAGCAGGCTGTGTTGACTGTTAATGACATCACTCATACGAACCAGACACAACAGCGCAAACACTTAAATACCTAACATACCTCTATGCAAACATCTTACAGAGATGGTGACTGGGTTTGGCCTGATGCCAAGTTGGCAGGAAATTGTCAAAACCATTTAGGATGTTGCTGTCACATCCGTGTTGAGCAGGCAAAGCAAGCAACATCTGAAGATGTCACTGTGGTCTCTGGGAAATTGTGATTGGCATTTTTTTCCCTCTGTCTTTTGACACTTTATAGATCAAAACAGTTCATCAATAAATGGATGGATTAGTTGATAATGCAAATGATTGTTACACAAATTTGGAAACTAAATGGAAATATTAATTAAAACAACCAGGAATGGATTTTTATCTTATCAAGCTCCAACTCCATAAAGAATCGACAGCCATGATCACAGTTAAGCTCACAGCCAAGTTACTGAAGGGAAAGAACAGAACAAGGGAAACCTGTGACAAAGCCCTTATTGAAAGAGCATGATGGGTCAGTGAATGATTTGAAACCTATGGAAACTATATGAATCGTATGCTGAGGCCTCCACAGTCACCACATTTCAACCCAGCTGAACAGCTATGGGAGGTTTTGGACTGTCATGTTAGACAGTGCTCTGTCCCACCACCATCCTGGTGGCCCTTAGTTACTATGACACTTGATCTTGTTTTTTTCCCTTTAATTTGTCACTTAGGCTATCTGTATGTTAGTCTATACACTCATGGCACAGTGGCGCTTTAAGTGGAAAGCAAAAACATTAATGTTAATATTTTCCTTATCTTATCTTATGCCATCTAAAATATACAGTTTGTAAGAGATACCATACTGAAAAGCCAAATTAGCAACAAGGTCAGATGAAAAATAAGCAGATTGTGTTAATGTCAGTGTGAGAAGGGTACCATTGACAAATTTGTATCTATCTAAAAAGAACTTATCTCTATCAACATGTATTGATCAGGGTGTGCTTGATCACACCCTGATCAGCTGATGTGTCATAGAACTATAGTTATTTCACACATTTAGTAAGACCCACATTTACTGAGTATTGTATCCAACTGTGTCATCTCAGATCATTTCCTTTAGGTTTTAATGTTTTTATCTAACCCACTTAAGTTAATACAAAAAGTTGCAACAACCACGTTGTCCACAGAGATTCAAATGGACAAACCAGATTTGTTACATAAAGATGCAAGTAGCTACAATAAAAGAAAGAATAATAGAGTTTTTACACACAGTGTTTCTTCAACTCAAACCCGGTGTTGAACTGAAATAAGGGATGGAAAAAAGAAAAATAGAAACCCACCTCACCACTCTCACATCCACTACCTCTTCCAACGCGTCTGGTCGTTGAGGGGTTAAACGTCACTCGGTAGTAGGAAGTGGGTGGCTGTGGCTGGAGCTGAGGATGGAGCAGAGCCTGTGTAGCAACCACAGATCATTTTTCACGAGGAAAGCAGCGCGACACCGGGAGTGAGCACATCGACAGAGAGCGTGAAGGAAAACGGTGAAACGTGTCAACCCGGCGGACGACACCGTGATGTGATCCACCTGCCTCCTCTGCGTGGGTGTTTCACCTGAGGGGACGTGTAGTCACCACAGATTCTCATTGATCTCGCCTTTTTTTTTTAATGCATAGAAGCTCTGACAGCGCGTGGGCGTGTCTTACAATCGCGATATGTAGTTCATTGTGCAATATGCATGCAATGAACTCAGTGTGCACGCTTGCTTCGGCGCTTTCTCAGTTGATAGCCCGTGTCGCTCGTGGTGTGGTCGCCGCTGGACTCTAACATGTAGCGGGGTCGTTGTGTCAGAGGCATCTGAGAGGATGACAGTGGTTGAACAGGTTAGGCTGCTGCTGCAATGAGCCGCTAGAGAGTTTTTCAGAGGTTGCCTAGTGTTTGTTTTGAGCTGTGATGCGCGCTCGGGGTGAAGAAGATGCCTGCACACTTGTTTGGTTTGTCTAATCGCGGGTGTGTTCAGCGTCGGTGTGACAGCGTGGGCCGGTCGGGGGGTTTCTTCTCTGTCTCTCAGCTGGACTTGAGCTCACGCGGAGCACGCTGATCCCACCGTGCAGCCTCTCGCTTATTCAGCAGTTCCCACCACAGGGCAGCCCAGTCAGTCGTCTCTGTATCTACCAGCATGGGATGTCAGCAAGGGTCGGCACTTTTTCTTCCCTATACTTTAGTGATATTTAAGTCTAGTTTTTAGGTGACAAGGCGAGAGGACGTCAAGCTTCTAACAGCAGTGTTCCTCGTCTGTTGTTATTTGTCACAGTGAAATAGAAACCGAGCGGATCATAGAAGCTCTTTGCTGGTAAGTGATGGAAAAGACAGTCAGCGCTCCGGCAGGCGTTTGGGTTTCATGGTAAATCGTCAAGCTGTGCTAGGCTCACTGAAAGCCACGCGAGAGTGGAGCTTTTTTTTTTTTTTTTTTTTACATTTAAGGACAAGTTTAGGTGTTGAAGCATTTTTCCATGATCATCAATGCCAAAACAAATGTAAAAGGAGATTTAGAGTGTCATTACCTGTGAAGAAATCAGCCATAGGAAGCACAGGTCAATGAGTGAGATTGTGAATGTGAAGACTTCACTTTGAGGGATTTTCCTTTTCAATTCAGTCAGTAGACCACACAAAATCAGACATTACAGGTATGACTAGGTGACATGGATAACCCTCTTATGAGTTTATCTTGTAACACATGATATGGTAATAAAAATTGAAAATAAGGTGACAATGTGGTTATGAATAAGAAAATGTGTCCAAATATAGCAAAAATATTACCCGACTAAGCATATAGCAGGCTTGTTCATTGATTTGCAGTATAGCCCACAATGGCCCAGTAGACCTTACTAGAGATCTTAAGAGTCCTTATTGAGACATGCAGGTTATAAGAGGTATAGCTACCACAGTATAGACAGTGTAGAATAACCTGTGATGGGAGGAAACTCATAAGTCTCGCATTTGACATAAGTGAGAAGTGCTGTGGATGACAGACACCTGCTCTGACAGCTTTACATACACAGTAATATGTGTAAGGCTATAATAACCAGTCATAAGAAGAGTATGGGCTACTTTAAAGGATTCAGTGAAGTAGATTATTCTATTACATTTGCATGATGTCAGCCGTTCACTTAGCCCACATCTTGTATGACAGCCACGGGAAGGCACTGGTAAAAGCTTCCCTCGAGACTCTCGTCTGTGTGGTGGGCGCGTGCGTGAAATTAATCAAGTGAGGCAGGCAAAGCTCGCTATATGCACGGCCATTGTCTGCCAGTGCGTCTCTGCGTCATCGTGAATTAATTTACAGGAAAAGTACTTTGCTGCACGTTGTGGTGAGATATTCTGCATTAGATTGCTTGTCATTTATAAAATGTAGAAATGTGTAAGTGGAAGATTTCCTGCACCGGTGTTCAGCATCACTGCCAGACTTCCTTAGAGTTTCCAGTCCCACAGGTGCCGTGCTCCTACTGTACAGACTTCGGATTGTGTGCTAGTGTGCTACTTTAATCCTACTGGATTAAAGTAGCACACTAACTCAAAGATGTTGAGATAAATACCTGTCTTTGGTGTAGTTTGTCTGGGGAGCTTTTCATTCTCATGATTACAAGACTGCCTGTTACCTCTACCCACAGCTGCACCATTGTTGAACTGCACTTCCCCCTCTTCTGTATCTCGGTGACATTTAAATTGTGGCTTTTGATAATCATCGCCTTTCTATAGCTGTTGAAAGTGCAGGGACGGATACTTCTGCTCAGTCAGTCAGATGATGTTTGTGTGTGGACTTGTAATTGTGTGTCATTCATAGGTGAATCATTATTATGTGCCACAGGAGTTTATTTGTGACACCAATTAAAACATCAATCAACCCCCTGGTTATTATTAGGATGAACCCCTTCCGCCATTAAAGTGTCAGGAAGTAGTAAAATGACTTTACCAATCTTTAGGTTACAGATAATCTTTAGGATTAACATTGTAAATCAACTGATCAACTGTATGTTTCAGCTATAGCTGCAGCTAATGCTTATTATCACTAATCAATCAGTTATTTTCTTACCTTGATGGATTAGTTACAATAAATAGTCAAAAAACACTGGAACATGTCTATCACAAGTTCTCAGGTGACAGCTTCAGCGCTCCAACTTGGCCAAGTAAAAGTCTTTCTTTTAAAGAGTCTATTATTAATTTAAAATATTAGCGGAACAGAAAACGATGAAATCTTAACATTTAAGGACATTGACCTTTTGCTTTATTGAACAATTATAATTACTTCAGCTTTTTTGGGTGTTACACTAACGACAGATCTGATGGTAAAAACCTTCAGACTGCAGATCTTTTGTGGCATTTTTGAAAATGGTTAAAATGACGTCCAGCTCAGTGATAGTTTAATGGTGGAGTGTGCAAATTAAAAGAAACTGAGCCATTGTGCTGAGCTTGATAGCTCTTATGATAGAAAGATTTTTCCTCAGAAATGAATTGTACAGTAGCCAAGTTTTGGACGTGGAAATAATATCGTCAGTGTGCAAATGCAGGGTGAGCAGTCTGGTGGGGTCAGGAGACAGTTTGATGTGAACATAAAGGTGGACAAATACACATAAGCACATACACCCACACTTTTTTTTTTTTTGCAAGACTTTCCTTGTATCCAACTAAAATCAGCACACACATCAAAAGACATGCACTTACAAGGAAATCACATTGGTGAGTCAAACTCCACTTGACTTAAGGCACATGCTGAGTGCCGTGTGTGTGTTCATCCATCAATTGACTGTGCTGCGGCTACACAGAGCATCTTGTTTTGTGTGTATGTGTTTGTGTGCAGCATTCATGCCTAGATGTACATATCAAATGGACTTCCACACCCCTGCCCCTACTCTCCATTTCCATTGAAGTGGTCGATATCCATATCTCAGACAGAGGAGGTCTAAATGTTGAGGATGTGGCGCAGTTGTCAGGCCCATTAACAGGACTAATGGTGGCCTAACAGCCCTGTGTGCCCTCAGGGAGAAAGACCAACCACCAGCAGCAGGACGGGCTGAAAGGGCTGGAGGCCAGGAGAAGGAGGAGGGGGGGTTGCACTATAGACTTGACTAGAGGCAGGCAGCAGCTGTGGGCTACAGTAGACCCCATTTAAGTGGCTATTCCAATATCTGGATCCCTTTACTGCCTGGATCTACTTTCACAGAGAGACAGTGGAGGGGGGAGGGAGAGAGGGAAACAAGTGCATCTGTGTGTGTGTGTCTGTGTGTAGGCTACATGTGTGGCATGTTTGTGTTTCATTTTTTTTGTCTTTTTTTTGTTCATCTATGAGGGTGAACACTGAAAACAAACATGTCTTCTATTAAGCTTCTTCAGTGTTAGGATCCTGGTCCTGTGAACTCAGGGACCCTCGAATAGATGCATGAGCACAAACTACTTGACTGGATTGCGAAGCATGATGTGATATAAACACATTCAGCTGATCATCAGACTCAGTATGTGTGCAACCCGGGTTTGGATATTTATTTCACTGTTGCAGACTCAAGTGTGCTGATTGAACCGTTCTGCTGCCATCTTCCAGTCAGGGTGATTGAGTGTTTCTTTTTGTGTGCGTTTCACTCCATCTCCCTCCTCCACTGTAACCATCTCTCAATCATCCACCTTCCCGTCCATCTCTCTTCATTTATAAATTAATTATTTTCTAGTGCATTTTATACCTTTACTGCACGGTGCTAATGGCTGTTTTGCTTTGTCACTTTTGGCCAATTCAACTTTTCAGTATTGGGTTTCAGAGCAGACACCGTGGCACCTTATATTTTTGTCTTTTCTAGCTTCTTCTATCTTGTTTTATAGATTTGACCATTTCAGTCTTGTAGCTGCCAGTAAAAACAGATGTGGGCACTGTGAAATTGGCCATGACATGCAACAATGGACTCCTGACCTCAGGTTTTAAGATTGATAAGGTCATATATGACTGTTTACATACTGGCTCTTCTTTTTTAACTGCATGCCTCTATTTAAATTAATCACACAATGTCTGACTATGCACGCAGCCTGTCTTCTGTTTTATGAAACAGGTTAAATAACAACAACATGAACCAGAATAATGATTAACAATGTAATCTGTGTCACCATTCAGTTCTTTATTTTCTCTGTGTCTGTGTTTTCCACTGTGGGAGAGTGTGTGTCATCGATATGAATCGTTTTTCACCTCAAGTAAAGATTATCGTGCTGTCCAGAGCAGTTTGTAGGTGTGTGGAGTGTACTTACACTTAACTCATATGCTCATACACATACATACACATACACAAACAAACACAAGTCATAGAGCGTGTCTCATCCCTCTTGAGTGTAGAGTATGCCACACACACACACGCATACGCATACACACATGCATAATTTGTCCAATATTTTGTTCTGGGCAGTGTGCCCATTTCCAATATGCTAAGCACAAGGGATAAGAGTGTGATCACTGCAGAAGATCCAGTTCTCTTTGCCAAGTCCTGTCACTCACTGCCATGCCCACTGCTTTGTTCTGCCTCCTCTCGTCCTTGTGATGTCAGTATTATTCAGAAAGGGTAGGTTTTGTACCACAAGAGCAAAGTGTACATCAAAGCAGGAGATTTGGGCCAGAATATATTTGGGAATAGCTTCAAATATTTGAAGTACTTTAGCAGGGCTTGAATTATAATGCTGGACGCCTATTAAGTACAGAAGACTGAGCCCAGCTCACAACAACAGACAAAAATGGACAAGACAAGAAAAAACACCACACCACTTATTGAAGTTTTTAACTAGATCCAGTGTAACAAGAAAGAACTAAAAGTTAAGAATGGGAGTCGTACATTTTATTGAGACATTACATGATGTTAGACCTCAGCATAATTCAGAGCTTTTAAGTGTGACTTAAAGGCTGGTAGATTATTAAACTGAAGAATACACTGCGTGACATTTGCCTCACAATCTGCTGTCAGTTTTGGCAGTGGAAACAGAACAGAAGCCTCATGACTCTGCCCAGAGCAGCAGCATATTAACATTTTTCTTTTCTTTGGTTTCCAGTTGGACTTGGCTTTGTCCTTGGGTAAATATAAACCAAAAAAAAAAAAAAACCCCAAAAACTTGTGATACCATCTCTTCACTTGTCAAGCAGAGAAAATTGTCTCATATCGTAATCTGTTTTGAACCACCCTGTACTCAGCATAGTGGATAAGGAGAATGTCAGTCATTTGCATTTATGTCCTGTGTGGAGTTGTGTATAATGGATTAAATGTGCCAAGTAAGTGTTTGTTTGTGCAGACATCTGTGAGTCTGTCTGCACTACTATGACTGCAAATTAATGAATGCCTCTATTAGAGATACCATTTGTGTAAAGCGCTTTGAGTGGTCAACAAGACTTTAAAAGCCCACAGATCATTTTTGCTTTGAGCATATCCATAGTTCAGCCAGGTCATTTAAGAACATTTTCCTTTTCTTGATTTTTTTTTTTTTTTTGTTAAAACCGTGATTAACTTGGAGACTGATTAGTATTCAGCTGTGCCCTCAGTACTGCTGCTGGCATGGAAGACTCCCAGAGCAGTATAAATGAACTGTGTGTGTGTGTGGTGTATGTAGCTGGTTGGAGCATATTACACCTTTCTTGTCCTATATTCACATATTTTCCCACAGCGTTGTCAGGTGTCTATGTGTGAGGGCACAGTCGGACATTCCATTTGTTTCCATGTTTAATAGTGAAAACATGAAGATAGTAAATGATGTGATAAACAATAATCATTCAAGTTTGTCATTAGTAGTATATTTTTATCATGTCATACCACATGCTTTTCTAACAGTACACAATTCACCAACTAATACTATTAGCTTCACTTAAATGACTTCTCCTGTTAGTATCACTAGTTTAGATGATTTCCTCACAAGTCAAATAATGCAGATTGCAATATAATCTATGCATTTAATGTGTACTAGCTGACTCCAGCTAATTATTTCATTCATTATTGATGTGTCAATTATTTTTTCTATATGTATTTTTATCTATTGATTGTTCATTTGATAAAATGTCAAAAAAAAAGAAAAGAAAATGTATCATCACGAGTTCCTTAGCTCCCCAGGAGACATCTTCAAATTACTTCAAATCATCTTTTAGGAGTAGAAACTTGGAATTATTTGGCACCAGTGGTTGATAAATAAAACATCAGTTTGCTTCAGGAGATGTGTTCACAGATTTACTGGCGGATTGCAATTTTATTGGTGAGTGGAGGACCAAAGATTGGCCTTTTATAAATCTCAAGACAGACGGGAATCAGACTTTGGGTCAGTCTCAAGCAGCAACTGCTTCACACTAATCCAAACCTAAATGTTTCAGATGGACAGCTGCATTGTACTTTGCTGGCCATTAATGTCTCTTATCTACCACATAACTCTTCACTGTCTACATTTATCATGGATGCTGTCATACACTTGTACATATGCCTTCACAATTCAAGTCTTGCAACACATAGTGGGTAAACTGAGACCTTTCATTTTCATGGTCACTTGGTGGTGTGACCAGTAACATGGCAACAACACATAAAGTAGCTGTGTATTGGACAGAGACAAGGGAGCAGGTGTTGGGGTTTTATCCATCAGCTTGCCCAAGGCTGGCACTGTCCAAGTGTCTATCAGGACTTTTAAAGCTCACCAGTGAACACATCATATCCTGCTGGTGGTGTTGCCCACAAACAACCAATAAATGTATATAGCTGTTCCTTTGCCAATATGCTATATTCATGTGATTCCTGCACTTTAGTTCTTACAAATGATAATCGTGGTGATCATTACAACACAGGATCAGACTAATTACAGTGTATCTGTGTCTCTTTGCAGTCTACTGCTCTCTTGGCTCCCCATAGTTTTATTTTAAGTGCAAGGATTAATGCATCACAGTGCTGGAAAGTAAATCGGGCGAGTTTTGGTATCAAGCTTGTTTTGAGATTGTTTGGAGATGAGAGCTCCAGCTGTCAAGTCATGTTTCATCAGTTTGGCTGTGTTTGGGTTTTGTAATGCCTGTTTACTTATACAAAGACAAAGAAAGAGACAGAGTGAGAGAGAGTGAGAGAGAGAGGCAGAGAGAGCACTCAAACAGCAGGGTGAAATTCTGTAGAAAACTGACTACAGTCTCTTATTTTTCCTCTTATTTTTCTCCTCATGTTAGTGTTTGATTTTATCTTCTGGCCCAGTGTGTTTAGTCACTTTGATTTCTGTCAGTTCACAGACGTGGCTCATTTACGTTTAACTTCCCAGAGTAAAACAAAACAAATGAGAATATCTTTTTAGAGGAGCCACTGGGCTGTAGAAAATGGCTTAATAAGCAGCACAGGACGGGCTGACAATAGAAACTGATGGTAACTTGATCTTACTGAGACCAAGTGTTAAATGGAATCAAACTGGGAATAGATGGGCAACAAGCACCAAACAGATCCATCCCAGTAGTTCCTAATCACATCAGAGTCCTTGCTGTTGTGTCCCAGTGCCATAAATATAGCAGCAGCATTTTTAAATTGACTTTGGCTCCATTCAACCTGCTGCTTCCTGAGGTCTCTGAGCACTTAGGAGGAATCAGTTTACAAAATGCCTCCCACTAAACCCAAAACAGTAATACAGAAATCACAGAACTGATTCCAGTGCGTCCTTTTTGTTTGGTTTTTGCTGTGTGGAAAGCCAGTGTTATAGGCTAATAGTGATGCTTATTATGCTACTAAGATGTATGAGCTTGTTGTGGAGATTTTTTTTTTTTATTATTTAATTTTTGAAATAATAATGTTTGTCTTTTAAAATGTGAATACCTTAGAATGACAATTAGGAAAACTCAGCCATATGTAAACACTTTAGACCATGACCTGCAACAAGCAGGACACAAATATATATTGATTTACTTTAACCACTGGAGTCACTGGGTTGTGGCAAAGTTTATGAAGAAACAGAAAATGACTAGACACTGTGTCAGCTCTCTAAAGTGACTAAAAGTGATCCATCACACACTGGGTTTAACTGCAAATATACATAATATCTGAAGTTATTCTCATATCAAGCATGTGAAAAATAACATGTTACTTATGAAGTTTACTTTCTTTATAACATAAGACATTTAATTATGCTGCAAACAAAGAAATGGGCTGTCAAAATCAAAATTAGACTTACACACAGGCTGTTTGTACAGAAAGCAATAGCAGTGCGCTTAAGCATAAAAACAAAAGCAGTCACACTTATTACCTGATAAAAAAAGGAAACTTCCAAATTAAAAGGATAATAAAACAAAAAAGAGTTATAATTATTATAAGAGCTGTTCTTGAATATGCTCTGTAACAGAAATTATGCCAGTAAAATTTGTTTAATTTGTTTCAGTCTTTCAGAGATAACAAGAATTATTATGCTAATTCACCACTGTTACAGCTCATTATTGTCTTTTCCTAGTCCTGTAAACTGTGAGTTCTGCAGTAACAGACTGCACATGTGTAAAACACATCTAACCCGTCAAATGTGTCTGTTCTCTCTTTTCTTTTTTTCTCTTTTGTTGTCTTTCTCACCAGAAGGATCTGCCCCTGCCCCGAAAAAGTAGCAGGTAAGTTTGCATTTAAGCATATGTGATATTAGTTTAGTTTCTATTATTTAGACACAAATCTATGGAGATGTGGAGTTGTTGTCCTGGCAGGAAATGTTGAAAATGATCTGGGCTGTATCAAGGAGTCTGACAGATGAATCACTTTAGTGTGCTATGACAACATAGACCAAAACCACATTCATTTTTCCCATGCGACTCTATCTCTCTTGCACTTTGTGCATCCACTGTAAAGGACCCAGCTCTTTTCTGAGCCAAAAGACAAGGAAGGAGTGACATTTTTAGGACTTTGAATATTTCCATCCTTGTTATCAGAGGTCATGGTCAAGTGATGGTTTTGTATAGTGGGAGTCTTGTCTTCAGACTGCAGCATATTCCAGCTTTGCATGAGCCCTTTCACTCTCAGAGCTTCTCAGTCAGTCCAATCTGTTCCACACTGGTTCGACCAGTCGGCCGTGCAATGAAACTTTAGCAGCAGGAGAGCTGTGCTGTGACCTCAATGCCCTGCATGGTTCTGGGAGGGCAGGGAGGTTGAGGAAGGTGAATAGAGCAGTACATGATGTGTGACACACGAGTTAATCCGTCAAATGTTCAGTGTAGGTAGCAAACGACCGCAGTGTTTTGTGTTGTTGTATGGCGTTTATGCTTCCTTAAGGCACCAGACAGCACAGAACAACAAGGACACTGAGCCAACGTGTTACCTTAAACGCAGACCTAAAAACCTTGATGTAATATGACCAGTTATTCCAACTGAAGACGTGTAAGTTTAAAGACAATGGGTTGGTTTTGCTTTTAGTTTGGTTTGTCTTTTGAATTGCACTTTTTGAGAATATCATCATCAATAATGTCAAAATATCTACAAACCAATGTAGAAATAACAGAAAAAGATTCTCCTTGTGGGTCCACAACTTGCCTGAGAATCATTAGTTTTTGACTTTTCTGTATAGTATCAAAGGAATCCATTGATACATCTCTGTGCATCCACTGGAAGTAGAGACTGCTAATAGCAAATTAGGCATAAACTGTAAACAAATGTAGCCTGAAATAAAAACAGGGCTCCAGTTGCTGCATGCAGTGCATTAACTGAGAAAGATATAAAACCAGCAGCACAGTTAACGTAAACCTGACATTATCTAATTACAACCTACTGTTCGAAAATGCTATTTTGTAAAGAAAATCATAGAAATCAGAAGCAGTAAGTGTAAGGAAGACACCCTCTAATGCTTCATCTCAGCATCTCATGGCGCTGGTGAATGAAATGATTAATGGAAATTCCTTCCAAATGTCAACATTAAAGTCAGACATTAACATTCAGAGACACTTTCACAAAACATGATTGGCTTCTCAGAGACAAAGTGAGTGATACAGTTGGCTTCTCCACAGAGATGGATCACATTTAGCGACTGAATTAGAGGCCTCTGGAGTCGTTTTCTGTGCCATTTAGAACAGAGTGGGGTTGAATGATCCTGAGAGATTTGATGAAACTGATTTAAAAATCTTAATTTGTGGTACATGCACATGAAAGCGCTCACACTCAGGCAAAATGTGAGATATTAGTAAAAACTGCTGTTATATTTAAACTGAGCGTATGCGTCTCTGTCCATGGTGCTGAAATACACTTTCTTTTCCTGCACACAGTGTTTCAATGTTACTTTTTGCTCAAATCAGTTCCTCTCTCTCTTTCTGCATGCCCCATGAAAATGTGGCTGGTGATACAGAATGTTTTTTGTTTTTTTTATTTTACCCCTGCATTAATCTTGAAACAAAGAAGTGAGTTAAGTTTGAAATAATTGTCCCTGGGAGCATTTTATTTCCTGCATTTCTTAACAATATCTCCTCTTTACTGAAATGAATTGGGAATTTTTTCGTCCACCCTCAGAGTTGGATTTGGAAAGCTGTAACTTGCTGCTTCTGCTGTTTCACAAATCAGGCAAAATTTGGAAAAGTGTCTTATGTCAGCTCAAAACAGTGTCTGGATGCCTTTGAACACAGGGGGTGGTGTGTGTGTGTGTGTAATTTTCCACAAAATGCCATCACCATTCTCAATATTGAAATCTTCTTGAAATTTCTCTAAAGTTGCTGTATAGTCCAGAGATGTACTTATTTCACTTTGGCTGGCTCACTTTTGTTATGTGTGAGCAGAATATGAATCATGTGACTTTGTCCTGTTATCATGTAAACTACTGTTGTTGCACTGAGACTGTTGGCAGATGAGGGTGTTGAAAATATGATGCAAGGCTTTAATTCCCTGTGTGTAGATGGATTTTTTTTCATTTAACTTCCCTTCTTTACTTGTGTGTGTAGCTGCTTACTCAGTATTCTGCATGCGTCACACTCTGCGCAGAGGTACTATCTGCCAACACTAGCCTGATGGGGCCGGCTTATACATGCCAGGGGTCATTAATGTGCATGTGTGTCTATATCCATATGTAATTATAATTTACTCCCTTTCTCTGTTTGGCTTCTTCCCCTTGTCTGTGTGTGTGTGTATGCGTGTGTGCTCTTGTGTGTACGTGTCCCTGATTGCTGTCATCGGGTGTGTTTTGCCCATGACCCCTGACCCATGTGGCGGGGTGGCAGATGTCACAGCATGACATGAAGGAGACACTAGAGCTAAAGGCCCATGGCTAACTCCCTCTGCACCCCCCCTCCTTTTCCCCTGGTGCATGCTGTTGGATTTTTTTCTACACTCATCCTCCTGTGGGTGGAGCTGGAGTCTCGTACTGTTGGTGTAAGGACCGAGCATTTTTATAACAGAATAAAAAACATAGTGTCAACCATCAGGTTATCGAACGTTGAAACCTTCAGAGGCAAAATGTTCTTCTGTGCATTACATTACCAACAAAGATACACACCACGCCTTCTATATGATATCATAATACCCATCCCTGTCTGTGACCCCCCACTGTGTCTCAGTGATATCACCACCCTCCTCCTGCTGCTCCCCCCTCTGCCCTCCCTCCCCTCCTCCCACAGTCTCTTCTCTCCCATGTATATTTTATCCATCCAGACTCCCACATTAGAGACAGCATCCATTATTGAATTACTCCCCTCAGCACTACTGTGCAACTGTCACCCCACGTCAGGTTTAACATTTGGTGGAGTTGTTAGAAGGATGCACACACACACACACACACATGCAGACACGCATGCATGCACACACACACACAGAAATGACATCTCTCTTGGCCTGGCACTCTTGTGATATCTAGGACAAGTAGAGGATGCCAGAGTTCAT
>OMNW01010272.1:0-11574 GCA_900303245.1 Selene dorsalis
ATTCAGAGGGACAACCTGATTTCTCAGCAGCAGCTTAACTTACCACAATACGATACAGCATATTTTTAGTTCAGTGGAGGACACTTCCTGTCGGTTGATATGTGTGGCTGTGTGATATGTGGCTTTGTTTTCTCATCACCTGTGCTTTCAAACACATTCTCACCTTTAGAAAGCAGAGGCTCCACATTTCTAAAATATACATATATGGATAAAATGTGTTGTATACACTTTTGTGGAGGTGTGTATTTCCGTGTCTGTGTGGGTGTGTGATACATGATTCCCTAACCAATCACATATCCGCGTCACAGTGAGGGCCGCATCTAAAAAATAAACCGAGTGTGCATCTATGTATATATGTGAAAGGGAAAGAAAGAGAGAGAGAAGAGTGACAGAGCCCTCAAAGTCTCCAGACTGACTTGCTGCTTGATTCTGCAGACGGTGAAGAAAGAAGCTGAAAGATGAAGACTCTGGCCATCCTGCTTCTCTGCTCCTTGGCTGTCATCTGTCTGACCGCAGGTAAGATCTACACAGCATCAGGCTCTGTGTTTGAGGAGCTCTGGCTTTAAATCATTATTTATTATTATTTCAACTTCAACAGTTCTGCAAAGTTTAAAAATGTGCCTGACTGGTTTATTAGAGTTAATTGAGTTGTGGTGAGGAGAATCACTGGAGGGAGCAAAACATCCTCAACCATAAATAATCAATCAAAGAGGCATTACCATTATTCATATTTCTACCTTGATGTTTGGCAGACACTGGCTCCCAGCCTGCTGGTGACCAACCTGCTCAGGATGGTAAGATCATGATTCAACATTAGCATTGTAACTGTTTGTTGTATTTTATGCATTTATTCTCTTTCTGCTTATGAAATCAGTCACAACACTTTTGACTGAAAGATAAATATTTCAGTAGATGACTCATTAGTGAACATTTTCAGAAGTATTCTGGTGAATAAATAATAGTTGAAAAAAAGAAACATGATTTAAATATATTTCAGTCTTTTATCTGTAAAGTATGGAGTCTGCAAAACCGTTTGATTTCTGCTTATTTACATCAATCTTTCATGAGTCTTTGTGTTTGGTTGAATTTCATCAGCAGGTCCACACTGACAGACTTATTTGTATTTATATATAATGTTAAATGTGCATGATGTGTAGGTTTGTTTGTGGAGAGGGACCAGGCGTCCACGGTGGTGAGGCAGAAGAGAGCTGCTGCAGAGCTGTCCCTGACCCAGCTGGAGAGGTATTTCACACATCCTCTGCTCTCACATCGGCTCACACACACACACACACAGTCACATAGCAGCATCACATCAGCACAGTCCAGTTGTGTCCTAAGTTGTCTCCCTCTCTCCACTCAGCCTGAGAGAAGTGTGCGAGGCCAACCTGGCTTGTGAGCACATGATGGACACGGATGGAATCATCGCTGCCTACACTGCCTACTATGGACCAATCCCCTATTAGACACCAGACCATGAAGACTCACAACTTTTCTTTTCTTTAATTTTCATCTTTGAGCTCAACTTTGTCTTTGCAATTAAAGCATGAAAGAAGATTTCTCAGTGTTCTTACACAAATGCAAAAAAGAGAGAGATGTGGGGATAAAGATGTGAGCAGATGTGTAGGTTATTGGCATGTGAAATTATTCCACCCTGCACAAACCCACAGAAATGTCTCCAAGTCCCGTCATTTCAGCCAGCCTGTAGAGTAGTGTAATAAAATTAAATAAAGATGAATAAAAGTCTGCTGTGTGTGCTCTTTTGTAAGGCCCCACCTGCTACAGTGGATGAATTACAACATTCACTGATCGATGACTGTGCTAAGTCAAGTTGCGGCCACCAGATGACCCTGTTGAACACGAGAGTGCAGATGGTCTGCTAAAGGAGCTTGGTTGTAGACAGCATGACTTTTTATTACTGTGTCATCCTTGTTTCTATGAGCTAACCAGACACGTTAATTTATAAGATGAAGATGCAATCCAGTTGTTTCATTTGCATTTTGTCCTCTTGGGAAGATTTAAGATGAGTGGAACATATTTTATCTGATATAGATTTAGGCTACTGTGTGTGTTCACTTCTGGTAAATCATAATTGAAACACTGATGAATGTCATATGTACTGACACCTTCCTAACGGTGTCTGGTGTCTGCAGATGCTCCTTGATTATGTGAATTCTCATCTTTGACTGTCACTCATACTGAGAAATTAAGGACGGTGAAGTTGTAGATATTATAAAATGTCAATGTGGCTTAAACACATTGGGCAAAGATAAAGTGGCAATTGAAAATTCATGTCTGAGAACAGAAAAGTGCCACATGGAGACAGGATCCAGCTTTGAGGTGCAGTAGGTGACCATGTGGATGCACTGCTCCTGAGTAGGGAGCATTTCAGATAACTTCAGCATGTTATCCTCACACGGGCTGAATGAAGAGCCTGACTTACAGGGTTTTCTAACCAGCTATTCAATATGAAAATTATACCAGGACTTTGTTTTACTACTTGTTCTCTTGCCTTGCTTGATTTGTTCTGACTTAACCACAAGATGGTGCTATAACATGAAAAGCAAAAAAGTGTCACAGAACAAGGCACTATGATGGCTCCAGTTCTAGGTGGTGCTTTGTATATAAAATGTTGTTCAGAACATAATTACAGCTTGGCTGTTTGTGAAGACCAAAACACTGAGACCAACGCTCTGATTCAATAAGATGCAACCTGGATAAAGAAGAAATCTTTTAAAAGTCAACACCTCTATGGTGTCTACTATAGGACCTCCAGTAACCTACTGTAAGTGAGGAAGTAGCCAAAATTAAGTCCATAATAATGGCTTGGAGAAAATATAATAAAACATCAAACCATCAACTTCAATAGAGGCACATGTTTAATTATCACCTTTCTTGGCTCTGTTCACAGGAATGTCTTAACATTTGGATGAAAATGACCTTCCTAATGTGTCATGCATGGTTCAACACACTCCAGATACTGAAAGGGGAATTTTCTTAAACTAATACAAACAAACAGACATGCACCAGAACACACACACACACAGATATATATACATGTGTACCTAAACTCCTGTCCTCTCATTTCGTTAACTTGACTACACACTGTACTAAGTCCTCCGTGTCCCATGTTGTGTAATTGACCTGTAATAGGCTTCGAAAAAGAACTTTATATTTAGTTTTTTCAATAATGTAGCATTGTCTGGCTAACTAATCCATTCATTCAAAGATAGAAAGCACCTTTTCTGGTCATCACCTGGTTCACCTGGCCCTGTGTGTCTGTTGTTGTGTTTGGAGTATCTGGTCAAACAAGTCTATGAGTCTTGATACTCATCCATTGTTCCATCACTGTTATTTTATCAGTTTGTTCTCTTTGCACATGAAATGGGAACGTGATAGAGAACAACAGATATATGATAACAAGGAAAAACTATGAATAAGACCAAGAAAGACAAATCAAACTGCTGCTAATGAGATAGAAGAAAGGAAAAACAGAGGGTTGTTTGACTGATGCTGATGCCTCAGGACAGTCTTCTCTTTTCTTGTGCTTTATCCATTTTCTCTCAATTTACATAAAAGCACGAAACTATTTGATGTGAGTTTTTTGATCTGCTTTGCACCGTAACCAAACCCTGAGGACCAAATGATCTGTAACATTTTAAATTTAGGTGTTTCATAAGCATAAAATGACAAATGATGCAAAACCCAGCAAATACAGAGATGTGAGCTCAACATAAAACATTCTTATTATGTCATTTGGATGAATTCAGTTTTCGGAATGATGACAAGACTGATACCACTCTCTCTCTGGTAAAAAAAAATGTTCCCCATATGAGGACAGCAACTTCCTGGAGCCTCGGCTGCACTGCTACACTCCACTTGCTTTGAACAGGGAAATTTTTCAAAAGTCCCAAGCAACCTGTTTACAGAAAGATGATCTTATCTGACTCATAGGTGAGCATCTTATGGTATTTTCCAAAACACCAAACCTCTCCCTTTAAAATCTCTGACGTTTATTCAGGATATAGTTTGTAAAACAAAAAAGTATTCATTTGTCTCACATGTCAAAACTGTACTGAATAACTGACAAACTAAAACTAATACTTCTGTATTTTGCTATTAAATGTGCTTAAGTAAAATGTTTTAAACATGACCAGCCATGATTTTAAGGACATTCAACTACCTTTTGTCAACATGCAGTTAATTCTCTAAAAATTCCCTTCCCCTCCTCCCTGCCCTCTGGAGCTCCAGTCATTTTTCATGCCCTCTGTGTTCATACACACTGAATAACAGTGGTATTGTCCATCAGGGTGTGTGTTGGGTTAGATGACGTTGTTCATATCTGCTTCGTTTAAGAAGTTTGAACCTGTTTGCTTAGTGTTGCACGTTCCCTATAGATTAAACTGACAGGAAAAAACATAGACATAAATCATGGACTGGAGGGTTTATCAAACATTGATTTTAAGATTTAACTGTGCTGCAGCATAGAATCTTAGAAGTTGCCATAGCTACCAAAACAATTTTATTCCCTGAAGGTGTTTAAGTAATGGTGACTGTATGTATTGCATGCTAAAAGCTAATCATATGCCTTATAAAAACACTACAGATAGACTAAAAAACAGTTTCTACCCAAAGGCAGTCAGGTGTGTGGAACCACCCCACCACCTGCAAAAAGCCTACATGCATTGTGAGCATAGAACTTCATGGTGATGGACATTGCACTTGTGAGCACTGTATTATTTCTTCTTATTATTAACTGTTTTATTTATTACGTGTTTTGAATGTTTTTACTTGCCATGAGTAGCTGCTAAACTGCCTTTCGTTGTTTTTCAATAACATGAAATTGAAGTCTATACGTAAATTCCTAATATAAAGATTGAACTACTAACTATTTTAGAGAAATAGAGCAAAAAAAAATACTCACTTTACTTCTAAATTTTAAGAAAATATTCTTAAATAACTTTCCACATCTGTTTGCATAATAACTGGTAATCTTTAATCTTCACAGATCTCCTCCTCCTCCTTTGTTTCCTTTTTTAATACACCTGTTGCTGGAATCATTTGGATGACGTCATGAGGAAGTACTTGAAAGTTGTTAAATGCTGCAGCTCCCAGCACCTTGCTCATACCACACACGTCAGGCTACCACGATGGATCAGCTAACATTTGAGAGGGAGAACCACAAGCGTATCCAAGCGGTGGAGAACTCATTTGGTCCGTCAGGGCAGCCACTGTCCAAGCCGGGTCGCTTTCTGATGGGAGAGGGTCAGCTGCTGAAGCAGGGTCGACGGAAGGCCGAGCCGAAGGTCTTCTTCCTCTTCAATGACGTGCTGGTGTATGGCAGCATCATTCTTAATGGCCACTGGCACAAAAAGCAGAACATCATCCCTCTAGGTGAGCAACTCGTCTTCCTCTGCTGTGGCTGGATTCATGTGTAGTAACGGTTGTCAGCAGATTGTTGTTTCTGACATTGCCAGCTGCTTTTGTGTTATTCTAACCCCAACTCACTGTATTGGTAGAGTGGCAACACTTTCTAAAGTCTTAACTGTGAATAACTTTTTTGTAGAAGAAGCTCACAGACAACACTACAGTATCCATATCTTTTGTGAATTGTTATTAATAGGCCATCTCCACTGTAATTTTAGAGGACATGCAGTTGGAGGACATGGAGGACAGTGACCGACTGAAGAACCAGTGGCTGATCCGCACACCACGCAAGTCCTTTTTTGTGTCTGCCCGTACATATGAGGAGAAGAAAGCCTGGATGCATCACATTGAAGAATGCCGGTCCAAGCTGCTGAATGGTGGCAGCTGCCAACCTGGCTCCACCTTTGCTGTTTCCTGGATTCCAGACAAGGCCGCCTACAAATGCATGCGCTGCTTATGCAGGTTCACCGCAACCAACCGCCGGCACCACTGCCGAAAATGTGGCTTTTTGGTCTGTAATTCATGTTCCAAGACACGAGAAGTGATAGACCACATTCATCCCACTAACAGACAGAGGGTCTGCAGAATCTGCCGCTCGAGCAAGAAAAAAGACATACCATCTCGCCAGAGAGGAGACAGCACTGGGAAGACCAGCTCAGAGGAGGAAGATGGGACAACATCCAGTGACAGAGAGGAGGATGAGGAGATGATGCAGAACCACATTCCCAGCAAGTGGTTTAACACCAACACGGACACTTATGCAGAGATAGGCATTTATGTTGACCCAGTCATATTGTTATCATCGCCCCCATTAAAGCAAAGCCACATCAGGACTGTAGCAGGCTCTCAGACATAGACGACGTGTTCACCAACATTAACCATCATATTAAACCATGAATTGTATTAGAAGCTGTTCGTGTTAATATAAAAGGCTCAACAGCTGGACGCAAAAAAGGTTAAATTGTCCCAGACTTTACTGAAAAGTCCATTCGTGCACTGGAGCCTCAAAGCTTCCACCACACATTTGTGTAAATTGTATAATTATTACTCATACACAGACTTTAGACTTTTTTCACTGGCCACTTTCTCCCAAACAAATATGGAGAAGCCGTATACTGTCAAACTCTTTAAAAAAAAGAGTCAAATTTATTGTATTTGCACATGTTTTGTTGATGTTGTTGTTGCATGTTTTACACTGTACTTGGTTCATATAGACAGAAATGATTGTGTCAAAGGATGATGAGATGAACAGATTGTGAAGATAATTGTTTGTTTAATCATATATTTCAATGGCTGTCTACTCTTAATAGCTGCTCTTTTACTTTGAAATTATCTAGGAACAATAAAGCTCTTAGAAACAGGTAAAAGATAAGTGCCTATTACAGTTCTCAGTCATCAGGTTGGATGAAGCAATTTTACCTTTTCTTTACCTTTTCTTGTCATTCCAATTTTTCTTTCCTTTATTTAAAATTTGTAAATGGGATTATTACACATAAGGCTGAAATTGTGCATCATTTTTAAAAATCAAAAATCAAGAGGTTTTAGTTAACTGTTGCCATTAAGGCAACATGTGCCAGGAAACAGGTCAACATACACTGACATACACTGGAATTGCTGGAGCTTTCTGGTGTTCAAGTTGTAACAGTGCCAGTGAGTCTCTTTGAACTTGTGTCAAACCTGTTTGACTTCTACTCGCATGAAACAAGGAAATGTGGCCTTTTTGTTTGAGAAAGACACTATAAGAAGTGAGAGTCTCTTGATTACTTGGCCTCTTTCATTAACCTGCCATAAACCAGCTCTATTATGTTTGAACGAATGAAACACATCAACAAAGCTATAAAATTTAAGACACGACACCTTTTTTTTCTGTGTCTATCAATACTTTGCTGAAACCTCTGTCTCCTAAAGTCTCAGTATATATAAAAAAAATCATCCTCTCCACGGCTTCATATTAGAACAAGAGGACACTGGTAAATAAGTGGGCTACAAACATAGTTTGAATAGTGATGGCAGTCTTTTTACCTGTCATTATAGAATTTATTTGATCAGGACACCTCATTGTTCAAGTTCATGCAATTTCCTCATAATTTAAATTCAACCTGGCCATGTCATACTGACTGGGCTAAGTGTTGCTTACATGAGTGAAAAACATAATTTTATAAATAAAACTAGTTCTATACTTTACTGATGGAACATGCAACAAATTAAGTTGCTACAAAAAGCATATTTTTGCTCAGTGTGTTGATCTCTAGGGTTTACAGCACATCAGTGATGTAGGTGTGGGCAAACTCACAGGTTTGTCACCTAAAGAAATGGTGACATCTATTGTTTGAAATTTTATATTGCACATAGAAAGGATTAAATGGCCCTGGATATGATCCACTACTGCTACTTTTTTTGTATGTCTTTAACAATAAAGAATGTGTAATATAAAATATGAAATAGGGGTCAGACCAGGAAACAATAGCTATGTCATCTCATGTTTGTCTTTAATTTTGAAGAAAACAAAATTGGACTCAATAAAAACATGTTGTGTTGCTGTGTTTGGTCATAACTTTTAACCAGTTACTTTTTCTCAACACAGTGACTGCCATTGACTCTAATTTATGATAATAAACGTCTCTCTCTATTTGGACAATACACGTTTGTATTGCCTTACGGCATCTAATTCATGCAGCTGCAGCGCGGTTGAGGGTCGCTTTCAGACAACTTGTGGCTTGTTTTGATGACGTCACATTAGCCTCTTCCGCTCCTGCTCGCGGCAGTAAACATGGCGAGCAGCTAGCGGTGTCGTTGTGTGCATTCAATCCTGAAGGGTTTGGGTTTTTCTTTCAGGGCACAAGCACTACTTTTTTTTTTTTTTTTACTTTTGGTACCCCGAGGTGCGTGAGTAGGGCGTTACGCTCTACGGTTTTTATTTGAATAAAAGGTAAAGTCAGGTTTTATCTTTGTGCTTTTATCAATGCTAACACGGCCCTAGCTACAAGTGCATGCTAACGTTCCCAGCTAACTTGGCTCCCAAATGCTGCATGACCAGCTAACACTAAGGTTTCTGTTACAGGGAACCATACTCGCTTTATGATTTTTGTCTGCCGTTTTAAGCATCTGCGGATGTACTTAACGACTTCAAGACTGGCTTTCATTTTTGATAGTCATTAACTTAACATTTTACCTGGTTAGCTAGCAGTAGCTAGTCGTCATATTACAGAATGCGTGCAGTTCTGTTTATGGTGCTAAATTACTATTGCTATTATTAAAGTGGCATAGAGCTACATTTTTACCACGAACTCTATAAACGTAAAAGCCATATCTATGCTAAAATAAATGAGTAAACTAAACCGAATCGATCGAGTTTTTCAGTTTTCACTGAATGATGCTCTAGGACATCAACCAGAGAGAGAGATATCCTCGACTTGAGATTGACATGCAAATACTGTAGACTATATCAACGTGCACAGGATTTCGGGGACATGAATGGCAACATTTTTACGTGATTTTAATACTTGGCAGGGTGAAGGAGACGCACCGGCAACATGGGGCGACGTTCAACCTCCTCCACCAAGAGTGGGAAATTTATGAACCCCACCGACCAGGCTAGTAAGTACTGACTGTCAACCAGAGCTGGTTCCTCTGGCGCCTACCTGCTGTATAATACCTGAATAATAACTGATTGCCTGGTGTTGCAGTATGTCAGAACTATAGTTAACATGTTCTCACCTCTCCTACAGGGAAAGAAGCCAGGAAAAGGGAGTTGAAAAAGGTATTCATAGTCTTGAAATTAATGTAGTGTGTCTCCTTAGAGACTACGGTTAAGTAATTGTGTTTTTAACATGCTGCTTCGTTTGTGAATACCCCTGCTAGAACAAAAAGCAGAGAATGATGGTGAGAGCGGCAGTGCTGAAGATGAAGGACCCCAGACAGATCATCAGAGACATGGAGAAGCTGGATGAGATGGGTGAGGGGGCTGAATTTGTCTAATTGTATTGTCATGAAATTTGTGCACTTGAAAAAGTTTTTTGTCTGTATAAATGTTTACTATTCTTAGACTCAGAATATTCACAGAGTTAGAATAATGGAGTGAAGATGTTCTACAAACAAATGGCCAAAGGTTAAATGTTCAGTGTTGTAACTCATATTCCCCAGTTCCCTGTTTGGCAGAGGCATAAAACTACCAGGTCATAATTGTAGTGTAACCTTCGTCAGTTTCTAACAAATAATAAAGCTTTGTTGTAACACTTTGAACAGAATTCAACCCAGTTCAGCAGCCCCTGTTGAATGAGAAGGTGTTGAGGGACAAGAGGAAGAAGCTTCGTGAGACATTTGAACGTATTGTCCGACTCTATGAGAGAGAGAATCCTGACACCTACAAGGAGCTGCGCAAACTAGAATTGGACTACGAGACCAAACGAGGGCAGCTGGCTCTCTATTTTGACTCAGTTAAAGTGAGTTTGTGTGTGTATTTGTATGCATTTTCATGTTTTTGTATTAACTGTACTTATCAAGGATTTTATATTGATTTGTGTTGACTTGTGAAAATGAGGATATAGTATGCACAATTCTATAATACTTGGTTGGTCTGAGTAACATGAACATTTATTCGATTGCATCTAAATCCATAGTGCTCAATCATGAATTATGTTAATCTTAATCCACAGGAGTTGAAACATAGATATATCTTAACCATCAGCAGGTTGTGTCTTTCTTCAGTTAGAATTCAGTATTGTGGTGATTGTTTATTATAATGTGTGTGTCGTGTCCTTTTTTTCAGAATGCAGAGTCAGTGGAAGTTGACAGCATCCCTTTACCAGATATGCCACATGCCCCCTCCAATATCCACATCCAGGACATCCCACTACCAGGGGCTCAGCCTCCCTCCATACTGAAGAAGAGTTCCACTTTTGGGTAGGCCTTGAGCTGTATAGCTTTCTGCAAGTTAGCCTGAAGTAAAGTCTGCTGCATATGATTGTACTGATGTAATTCTCTTTTCTTGTATCTTTCAGTAAAGGACCTCTCTCGTCTTCCTCTGGACCAGTGTTAGCAACAGTACCAGGTGTCCCACGTTTACCTCCTGGGAAGAAGCCCCCTGGCCCTCCACCTGGACCCCCACCTCCACAGGTCCTGGCACTGTATGGCATTCCTTCTCGGCGACCTTATGGCGTGGACTCAGGTAACACACAATCTGTCCCCTCAATGCATGATTAATTATCCCTTATTGCTTATTTTCATAATAATAATAATAATTTTATACATTTCTAATTTCTGCCCATTGCTGTTAACCAATTTTGACTCCTTTTCCCCTCTCCACTCAGAGCCTTCCATTCCTGGCTTAGAAAAGGAGTCTGCGATGGAGTTGGGAAGGGATCGAGATAGTGGCAGTGAAAGCGATAGAGATCGGGAGGATATGGATGATGACGACAGCGATTCTGAGGAGGACAGCGAAGAAGAGAGGGATGAAGGCGGAGACGGAGACCAGAGAATGATCATGGACAGGCAGGATGATGGGAGGGACCGAGAGGAGGATAGAGACAGAAATGACAGACATGCTGGTCAGTGTCTGAGTTTCTTCAGCAAATTCTTACTTGATTCTAAGTTGCAGTTCTGCAGGCACTCTGCATTTACAGCTTGAAATCACTGTGCAATAATTGTACTGATTACATTTTTTTCATATATTAATAATCTCTTTTCATGTGAATATGTTAATGTCCAAATGCTTTAGGTCGCAGTGTACGTTTCGCAGATATGCCTCCAGAGGCACCCCGTGAAGGAAAGAGGAAGAAAAAGAGGCTGGTGAAAAAAACCAAAGCCATTACCCCTCTGCAGGCCATGATGTTAAGGATGGCAGGTATTACAGTTGAAATAATGACACTGCTATCAATGATATTTACGTTAGCACACTTTTTACTCTTATTGCTGATGGTGTGACATGGTGTTCTATGTTTTTTTTCTCAGGTCAGTCAGTTCCTGAAGAGGAGGAGGAAGAAGAGGTGGAGGAGGAATACACAGATGAGTCTGACAGCTCAGACATTGAGGACAGGGGACCGCCAGGTGACAACCAGCCCCACCTCATGGCCAATCAGCGTCTGCCCCCTCCTACTGGGCCAGTGGGACAGCAAGGGCCTCCACACATGCAAGGTCCACCAATGACTGGTC
>OMNW01010272.1:18634-46293 GCA_900303245.1 Selene dorsalis
CATTGTTGTCTAAGAGATGCCTCTGTCTACAAATTATATTGTCCACACATAACAGATGTTTGTTTGGCATAGACACCAGCAAAATCAAATTGTCATTGTCATTAGATTTGTATTATTCTTAGTTAAAATGAAATGCTGAAAATCTACTGTGAAATTGCGACTCCATATATATTGCAACTCTCAGACCAATAAACATCAAGTTGGAAAAAAAAAATACTTTTGTCCTCCTCAGGAAATGAAGGAACAAGGTGAGAAAAGGAAAAGGCCCAGAGGAGGAGACGGAGATGAAGATGACACAGAACAAGCAAGCGGAGTGAGGAAAAAAGTGAGAGGAGGAGGAGGAGGGGGAGGAGGGGCAGGGAGAGGAGGGAAGAAGAATAGGGGTGGAGGAGCATGGAGGGGAGGACGCTGAAGCCTCCCAACTATCACAGACTGTACATAACCACAATATACAATGCCTAGTCCTGTTTTTGGTGTTAAACTTGATTACAACAGCAGCGTGTTTTCCAGCATTGGATATGAAAGCAAACTACTATTTAATTAGGAAAAAACATGCTTTTCCTTGCCCATCTATTTTTTTTCCATTTGTAATAAAATGCCACTGTAAAACCAAAAGCTTGTGCTTGTGGGAGAGTGATGTATGTTTGCGTGAGCTATGTTGAGCATAAAATGCTGCTGTTGTGGCTCTCAGACACGAGAGGGGGGTGTTTCACTTGACAGGTGAGGAGCAGGACTGATGATTGAACATTTGAATGGAAAAATGCAACATATGTTTTTTCCTTCATTTTTTTCCCAAATAACATTGTTTGTTAGAATGAAGAGCTGTGAGAAATCAGAGCTATACATGTAAAGAGACAATGCAACTTTTTTTATGGTAGTCATTTCTAATGTGGGTAAGCAACAGTTGCAATATTCATAGTTTTTTTTCTTGCATCATCATTGGTTTGCAGCAAATTGGGGGGATGGTTTCTCCCAGCCAATGATAGTGAGGGGCAGAGAAAGACTGCAAAGTGAGAGACCAATTGTGTCCATCCTGCATCCAGTAGGTGTGTGCATTGCATAGATATTCAGGGGATAGATTTGAAAAAAACAAGCATCCTGTGGCTGCATGTAATGATAGTATTTATATTCATCTGTTCACTGATGAGTCAGAAGAGACTGACGGGTATCACTACCACACAGAACCCACACGTGTCCTCAGGTGAATCATCTCAGAGAGTAACGCGGTGTGGCGTATTGATCTGCATGGTCACTTTCTATGTGAGTCCGGTCCATCACCGTAGGCGGGAGCAGCAGCGGTCAAGTCTGCTGTGTTTAGGAGGGGCCCCAGTGTAGAGGCAGCGCTGTGCCTGTGGTGCATACCAAAGCCCCGATACATGCCTGTATTTCAATTGTGTGGAGCAGCTAGTTGCACACAGGGTCGCACCGGGGGGAGATCGGACAGCTTGGTGAACAGGATCTGACTGCTGCTTCGCTGACTGCACCAGGTAAGTTATTATAACTGCTATTACTATTATTATTATTATCATTCACCGCGAGGACCCGGGGGGGAGCGCGCGCGCGCGTGGTCAATGTCGGACCAACGGATCAACCCCCAGGATGGTGATGGAGGTCGCTTTGGAAAATTACTTCGACTGTATCCGTTATGTGTGTAGCCCAGTTCATGGAGAAGCTACCTATTGATGTGACACGGCCTCTACCTCACCTTGCTGAAGGCTTGTTTCATCCTGATATAAATTAGTGAGACACAGAAACTTACAACACACGAGGTGCTCACTAGATGTTTTGAGCTCGTGAGTTTTCTTTGGACTAAACAAAAAGTGTCTGGCGCTTATCTTTATTGTTTTCTTATTTCGTCCTAATTGGCGTTACGTTTTTAGCTTTCTCTCAATGTTAATTCACGTTTCCACACCGTGGCACACTCCCGGTACCGAATTTACATAACATAGTTCAGCCGCGCAGGTTTATTGCAGATTATTTGCTGAATATTTGTAAACAGGACTTGGCTGTAAGTTTCCCTCTGTCTTGTGCTTCTGCCTGGACTCACCGGTGCACAGTGATCGTAGCTGCTGTATAAGTTAAGTCCATACGGACCGGTGCAGACTGTACATGTTATCTAGTGATGCTACGCGAGGACTATTTTCTCTACTGGGAGATTTCTAGAAGAAATAGAAAGAGGGACGGTGAGGTCTGAGCCATTCACGACGCCACTCAGTTGGAGCCTACGCAGTATGCGCATTATAATTTCGCAGAGCCATTCATTTAAAAGTGGAGGAAGGAAACGAGACTTACTCTGAAACCTGCTTTAAAATATGAGCCCACCATTTAACTCATGTCCACAATCAGCACCTGTCATCCTCTGGACTGGTAACATATGGGATCCCTACCTGTGTATTACTCTGTTATTCTGCACATTAGTGGAGCTATGCTCATTCATGCCTACTATCACACATAATGCACTGGCTGTTTATAATATGATTAGTCATACAGTTAATAAAGTTGTATTATACACTGAGAGTCTGTAGGGGGATACATGGTGGGTTATTAGGGGGGGTTGGACGTGTGCAGTAAGCATTATGTTTGTCATATTGTGGAGTCTTTATTGTCTTAAGTTACCACCCCCTGCTCCTCTGTCTGTTCCAGGAGGCCTTGTTGCTCTGGTAAACCCCAGGAAAGATGTCTCATCGGAGTGGACAAGAGGACCCAGAGCGCTACCTGTTTGTGGACCGGGCTGTGGTTTACAACCCAGCCACACAGGCTGACTGGACGGCCAAAAAGCTGGTGTGGGTCCCCTCAGAGCGCCATGGCTTTGAGGCGGCCAGCGTCCGAGAGGAGCGCGGTGAGGAGGTGCTGGTGGAGCTGGCCGAGAACGGTAAGAAGGTCGTGATCAACAAGGATGACATCCAGAAGATGAACCCGCCTAAGTTTAGCAAGGTGGAAGACATGGCTGAGCTCACCTGTCTGAATGAGGCGTCTGTGCTGCACAACCTGAAGGACCGCTACTACTCTGGACTCATATACGTGAGTGACTTAGACTTGGACCCCTCAGCAACTGTGTTTTTGTAACAGTTTATACTTTCCACACTAGAGAATGATTAACCTTAAAACTCACAGATACTGAGTTTTAAGGTCTCACAGCTGTAGATTGAATTTCACCCCTGGCTGATATAATTACAAAATGAATGCTAGGATTTCTGCTCGTAGACTTAATCTGTCTGTCTTTTATACTGTCTTTATCTAGGAGTGATCTGATAGTTAGGGCATTGAACATTTTGCTCTTCTGTGTAATTTCTGACCACACACGCATAAACTTGCACTCAATATGAGTGACAGATGTCTCCAGTGTTTTAACCATTTCCAGACTTTTCACCCCCACTGGATCACCTCTCATAAGTGGCTCTGTGTTACAGATTGTTACCTTCCCCCATGGCTCCTGTCTCACCTCAGCTAAAGGCAGGCCTCTTCCATAAACACTGCTGGTTTCAGTTTGTTTGTCCTGCTCTGTGCCCCAACTGGTGGGCCTTGTTTGATCACAGAGATGGCTTGAACCTTCTCTCTTCTGTTGCTGTCCCACTGTGTAAAACTAAACACATTTGGCCCAAAATGTGATGTGACTTGGAATCGCCTTGTCTTTAGCATTGCATTTTAATGCTAATAAGCTCAATTTTAAGATGCTATTTGCAAAAGGTAATTTGGAAACATTACTGTTTTCTACTAGGCACCCAAATCACAAGACAACTACATATCAGTGTTTTCAGTTATCCCCAGTACAAGACCAATGTTTTGAGCTGTCTTCCACTTGTGACGTGGTTTGGGAAGCTCTGAATTTGTGGTGAAAATGTAATCCAAAACAAACATGTTTAAATTCACCCATTTGACTGTCTACAGGAAAGTGTTTCTCTTGTCGAGCCTCTTAATTATATATCACACATCTGAATATATCGCAGCCAAGGTTTGCACTGGTCTGTCTCGCAGCAAAGCCACCATCCCTATAATCCAGTTTCACTAGAGATGAAGCCACTCTCTGGTGTTCTAGTTATGATCTTGACCCATTTAGTGACATGTTTTCCAGGAATAGAATATGGGTTGGTTATCACCTAAGAGATTTGGGTTCAGGGACTGCAGAATTGGTGCAGTTATTTATCCACCTCACAAAACATGATAAAAGCTCACCATTCATTCTGGGATGATGTAAATCCATCCTTATATCAAGTGAGCAGTATGTATTTCAGTCATATTAGAGAAAGAACCGAATGCTTGAGTGAAAGGGATATAACTTATCAGAAATCTCCCATATGCCTTGAATTGATATTTCAGTCGACCAAATCCCTCGTAGGTTCTTCTTCATTTTCTCCCTCATACCATGGTGTCATGGTTTCTTCTTTTTCGTGGTTCAGCATTGGTTTTTGGCGCTTGTTAATTTGGCCCTTGCCTAAGAGAAATTGAAAACATCTGTCTGGCTGTGCTGGTTTTCTATCAGGAAGAGAATTTTCCTGTTCTGCCTGCTTTCCAAGGAAGAAATCCCCCCGTTTTAAACTTTTTGCAATGTGTGTTTGACGTACTCCCCCCCCCACCCCAGAGCTGCACTGCAGACATAGTATAATGCCTCCCCCGGGCTGTGCTCTTAGTTAAGCTGGTTAGGAAGACATCCATATTTGAGTCATAGTTTTGAGCATCATAGATCTGCCAGCGTCAGCTTAAAGTTAAAGGCCAGTCCACGACCATGTTTTTGTGGACTTTTACTAGACGTACATATATTTTGCAGTTTGCAGCTCACATCACTTAAGATTAAAAGAAAAAAAACATTATAAAGAAACATATATGGCCATTATGAATACTGTCATAATTGCTGTCATTTGTATATTTTGCTGAGTTGAAACTGACGGTTGAAATTTCTTGCAGTATTATGTCATTTACTTTTAGTCCCCATATGTAAGTGAAAATGGAGTGGCATGGCCTTCACATTGAATTTTCACAGTCAGTGTCAGCACCTGCCAAACTAGATGAGTCAGTGGTCCTGTCCAGCTCCCCTATTAACACCTCACACCCACAATCACCCAGCAGCTTTCCAATAACATTGGCAAGTATGTGTGACTATGGTCCAGTTTTCATTTATTCTGTAGACTGCACTCACACCTCATAACTGCACCAGCACCTGAAATCTCAAGGCTGCATTTTTAGCCCTCTACATGTGATTGGCCCGTCAGATTCCGATTCTTTCTATGGCCCTTCGCCCACCTGATGGCTCCATCTGTGTGAAATCAGTCGGTCTGTTGGGCCAACTCATTTATTGTAGCAGCTTTCTGTCTGTGAGGTGGTGACTCACAGGCTAACCACAGCGCTACACACTGGGCTGCGCCACTCTAGCGGGTCTACAAGCGGGCCTTTGTGTCGTTAGATAAGCCTCAGCTGTCAGAAAGCCTCAGCATTCTTCCATGGCAAAAAGATTGTCCGTCTGTCTGTCTCCTGCCGCCCACTTCAGCTTTGCTGCTGCTCAGCGTCCGTCATATCGTCACCAACTCTCCCTTTCCCACACTCTCTCCTCTCTGGCTCGCTGGTCTTGAGCGGCAATGGCATGGACTTAATGTCTCTCTTTCTCGCATCTTCACCTGATGTTATTTCTGAAAATCTAACATTTTGTGGTATTTGGAATATATTTGTGATTCAAATGCTAGATATTTTACAGTCAAGCCTGCCCCTTAGCGCTTGCTTTATTTTTTAATGCTGGGTCTGCTGCAGTGCAACAGGTAAACCGTCACAGAAATACAAATGAATACAAAAATGCACAGTCATGCTCATTCTCACATCCTTGTAGACAGAGAGAGAGAGAGAGTTCTAACATGTTTCAATTAAAGTCACATGAAATCTCTTTTTGCAGGACATTTTCACCCGATGTGACCTTTGATATTCTATTTGCTTTTCATGTCACCATCATTTTAACAAACAGAGGCACTATTATTCACTGCATTATTATTTGACTGCAGTATGAATTTTAACCCAAAGGGCTTTCTGCTCTAAAATTCAGTGAGCAAAAAAATTCCAGCTTGTTAGAGCTGGAGAGAAGCACAAAATGTCCTGCTGCTGTCGGTGCGATTTGATACTGTGCACCCTGGTGTATTGATCATATTTCAACAGCCTAGTCTGAAATGTTTGTCAGCTTTGTTATGAAATCACTAGTGCCCTGTCAAGGGAGTGGTCTAGATCTCCTATTCTTGTCACAGATCAACAGCACTGAGGCTGCCTCTGCACCCAGTATCCTCTACCATCTCTCCAGTGGAGAGCGACCTATCAGTGTCAGTACACTGCCTGACTGGTCAGAGGTGGCAGATGGGGTCGGCTGTTGTGTCTGCTGTTGCCTGTGTGTTGCTCAGCTGTTACCAGGCCACGGCATCCTCTCTCCTGGATCTGATTTCACAGTGGAAATATCACCTCTTTCCTGGACGAGGCCAGACACGGCGGTTTGGCAGGTGGTGTTTAGATAGTTGTATGCTCTGCTAACAGCTAATATTATGCATTATTTCAACTCTGTTCAAGGGGAGACTACCCGTTAAGCGGTCTGTGTATTCTCAACCAAACAGAATATGCATAAAGACATGATGCCCCAAAATAACAATGCCTTCCTGAACCTTTCAGTTTCCTGGAACAGGCCACATCGAACCATAAGTCCAGGTTCATGTATTTCTTTGCAGCCTCACCAGCTGCTTCACTGCTGCATGTTGCAGAACTGAAAAGAACAGAATAGACCCCCCCCTATTTATAGCTGCTCCAGCTCTGAGATAAGGGGGAATTAATTTTTCATTAGCCTCGAAAAGGAGAGTGGGGAGTTAGAAATTTCAGCATACCCTCTCTCTCTCCCTTTCTCTGAGCTCTCCTTCCATCAGGTTGGTCGGCAGTTTACAGTAAGGCTTATAACAGGGTTCAGCGTTTGCTTCTCGACTGTATTGAACCGCAGGGAGCCCTGTCAGCTGGATCATTGATCCATTCTTCGTTTCTGCCTGCCTCTCTCTCCTTACACACCTTTTTCCTCCACCGTTCTCATTTTGTTTTCTGTATCAGCAGCGCCGAGCATCACTTTCTCAGTGCTGACTGAGGGCCATAACCAAGCCGTTATGTAACAGCTACAGTATGCTGTCTCCACTCTGGGGCCCTTTATGAACCTATGGTTGCTGACTAACTCATGGCATGATGCCTCTTTCAGCCTAAGATTTAGGTTTAATTATCAACCAGGTGTCTTGATGCATTGATATCAAAATATCACTTGAGTTTTTCTATGCATTCTCTCTACTCTCTACCCTAGTATGGTATGTAATGTAGTGTGTGTGTGTGTGTGTTTGGGGGGCCAACAGAATAAATAGCCCCTGAATCAATTAAAGCTCATTAAAACAGAGGCTTAGTCATTTATTAGTCTGTTGAGAACATGTGTTTTTTTATGAACTTCTGGGGCCAATGCCGGCAGTCAAAGGAGGAGGCTACTCCTGCAACGAATGCCTACGTCATCACAAAACATTTCAAAAGTCATGTTTTTAAGTGTCCTTTCCTACACCTCTGTTTTATATGCAAGTGTTCTTTGTAAAAAATGTTACTGTAGAGTGTATGTAGAACAAGCATGCCTCTGACCTTGAAGCCAGCAGGGAGCCAGCTGCCTCTGATTCCTGGGGCCTCCAGTTAGATAGGTCTGACTGCTACATAGCATCTATGACGCATTTGTTGCTATCTGATATGCGTTTATTTGTTGGTGGTTAAGTCTATGTGTGCTTCTTTGTTTCATAGTTGTATTAGTAATTAACAAACTGACTTCCATTTTTAACACAAAGTTACTATTCTCTTTCATTCTTAAAGATGCAAACAAAGTCCATATATTACATATGAATATGATTATAGTTAAGGTTTATGTCCACCAGGTATGTGCTGTATGCTAGTGAGGTAGATTGGGATTGTGAAGGCCTCAAGGCTTAGTCTAATATGCCAGTAATGAAAGTCACACAACTGGTAAGCAGCTCCTTCTCTTTGTCGTCTATATAGGGGGGAATGCAAAGCCCCTATAGCATCTGCAGAGTAAGAGAGAACCATTGCCCCACCCAGGGCCTCTCACCCACTCATTCCTTGCTGCCTTACTGCCTGGCATAGCTGAGAGGCGTTCATACCACACATGCTCTCTGGGGAAACATCTTTGGGCTAATTACACAGCCTAATGCAACACTACAAGTCAGAAACTAGGCTAAATGTTTGCAGCGCACGCCACTGGCTGCAGCATGGGCTCTAAAATATTCATACATTGTTTTAAATTTCAAGTCTCTGACTAGGATTCTTGGGGCCTTTTGTTTTGGCACAAGGGACAAGAGCCTGTTCAGTGTTTCAATTAGTCACTACTCCCTCAGATCTGTCTGCCCTGTGTCTGTCACCACACACATGATGTAAGCTCCTAAAAAATGGGTAATGATAAATCGTGCTGCACTGATGCAATGCAGGCCAGATGGTTTACAAATCTAGAACAAACATACTTGTTTTTAATGTAAAAAAAACAGTCATATCATGTTTTACATATTCTGTTTATATCCACTTTGAGTTGAGGCTGTCAGGGTCTTATTCAGCCTGCTTTAAGCAGGATTTATTATGTTTTTGTATTTCCTAAGAACATGGTGATTCTGGTTTTGAGCCGCAGGGTCTCTTTATTCCTAACTACATTTTAATTTCCCATGTTTGTTTGTTTTAGTTTTTTATTACTACATTTAAATCTTCCATGTTTGTTTGTTTTATTTTTAATTACAGACATACTCTGGCCTTTTCTGCGTGGTCATCAACCCGTACAAGAACCTGCCCATCTATTCAGAGAACATCATTGAGATGTACAGAGGGAAGAAGCGGCATGAGATGCCTCCACACATCTATGCCATCTCTGAGTCAGCATACCGCTGCATGCTTCAAGGTATGTCAGAAAAATGACCCTTCATCTTGCTTCTGGCCCTCACAGGATTCTGAAACCTGTGTGTGAAACACAGTGACGTTGATAGTTGCAGTTAAGATGGGAACTGAGGTTGTTTTTATGCATTCGTGTTTGCATTTTGGTCTCTCCTGGCAGGGAGTTTAGCTCGTTTGCAGGCAGCATGGGGTTGGCTGCATAGTGCAGGAGATTAGTGTGTGAAGAAAATGTGTTAAGTGTTTAAGAGGTCACAAGGTCAGAGAGGATGTGACATCACTGATTATATGAGAGGTGTGCTTTCCAGGAGGGGGTTCAAGATTAACTGTCCGGCAGGTTTTCCAGCTGTATCACTAGTGTCATGTGGTTCACTGGTAACTGCAATTGCAATAATAGGCTGGTCAGCGTCACCCTTTGCACTGTAAAACAAAGGATCTTGGATTTGGAAGTGTTTAGTTGCATTGTTCATTAAGATTGCTCCTAAAATAATTGGCAAGTGGTATACTTTATGCTCTGCTTATGTAACATTCTGGCTCTGTATAACATTATTTCCCTGAACTCCGACCTGATTTGCTTTTCAACCACTGTAGCTTTGATTTCAAGCACACAAGTTCAAGTCAAGAGGAATATTTTTCTCTTTGAAACATACAAACATTGTTTTACTGTTTGTGATTTCTTTAACAACTTAACTAAAACCCTGGGCTTTTCCTTATGGATTTAGTATATAGTTGCATTTAGTATATATCATTGCTATAAACTATATTTGATCTCTTCAATATATCAGTGGCAGAGATGGACTAAACCACAGATTTACACAGAGAGTAAGAGAGAAACAGAGCGGTGGGAGCCATATAAAGAGGTAAAGAGAGAGAGAACAGGTTCAGCCAGCATCCATCCTCAGGTTGTCATTAACTGGATCTGCTTCACTGATCATGTAGAGCTGTCGTCATCCTACACACACACACACACACAGCTGTTGAATACTTACATTTTTAGCTTTTTTACAGTTAGTTAGGACCTGAGTCCATGATCAAAAACCATTCACCATCAAAGGCAAGAAAGTCCAAAGGATTAATGGAGCATAATACATTGTAGAAGTGTTGTGTAACTTGTTTTAATGGACTTTTATAAAAGCTCTCACTTGTTTGCACATTGCTGTGTGTGCCTTTTCAAAATTTGTTTCATGTGAGCATGTTTACAGAGTAAAGACCCACAAGACACAGGGCTGTGACCCACTTTGGATTCTGACTAATTGTTTTTGAATCTCTGATGTAGAAGAACCGCTGTGATAAGCAGAACCTTTATCAGAGTCTATCAGTGTTTAGACAGCCTTTCTGCTCTGCTGTGTGCCATCACTGTCAAACTGCGGAACAACAGTGTTATTTTCTCACTTTAGTTTCTTTTTAATGTTGTTTCACATCAAAAGTATATATTTCTTCTAAATGGCATGTTAGCCAATGGTTTCGCCGCTATTTACTTTTTTATTTGTCCCAGCATACATCTGCTTTGATGTAACATTGTCATTGATCGCCTGGTTGACCTCCACAGCTGCAGCTGTAAAGCTCCAGAGTTTGGGTGACTAACCGAAGTTGCCGTAGGCTCCCTGTTATTACATGCCTTCAGACTGTGTTCTGGTCTCTGGTCTCAGCAGGCTGGCTCTGCACACAGCTGGGAGCTTGCCTGGAGCCTTGGGCTGAGCAGAGCCAGATCGTGGATCATCTATTTTCAAAGTTCGGTTCAGGAAAACCTATGTTATTTCATGTCAGGCTTAGAATCTGATCAGTGCAGTTATATTCTGATGATACAAGACTAATGCAGTACCTGCAAAAGTCACTTCCTGAATTTCTTCCTGGTTGTATCAGTTTTGTCTGTGCATATGTTTCACATTCTAAATATAGATTTACTCGGACCACAAACACAAAGAATCACACACACACCCTTACCCCCTGTCCTGTTGTCACTACTGCGGGAAGTTTGTCTGGATATGGGACACCTCTTTTGTGCCACCATTCTTTTCTCTGACCCCCCTTTCTCAGTCGCCAGTGTTCATTCTTTTGGACCACTGTCTCTCACAAGGGGCAGGGCAAAGCAGCCAGTAGAATGAGGTCATCACTGTCCCAGCTTTCCATACCATGCTGTGCTAAATTCTACAAGCTGAGTCATCGTCAAGTTGTCACAGTGGTGCCAGCAGTCCGTTATCCACTGCTGGGCTCCTGAGCAGGGGTGCGGTCACCATAGATACCTGTGTGTGCGTGTGTATCTGTGACCAAAATAACCTTCCTCTGGGATGTCGAATAGAGGTGTCACTTGTTGAGTGACAGTATTTTCAGTGGCAGCACTGAGGGACTGTTGTGTCTGTTATTGACTGAATCTCCTTCAGTCTGTTTGATATGGCTAATGTCTTGTTCAGGGTGAGGGAAGCTGTGTCTTTTAATGCTCCAAAGCCACTGCAAACTATTTGGGAACTCCTACTGTTTTATAATTGCTTACTTTCTTCTCTCAGTGACTAAACCAGCTGGCCCCTCTCATTTCCACCCTTTTCTCTGCTTTACTTACCAGTTTGTTCAGTCCTCTCCTGTCTTTTTTTCTTTCTTTCAACCAGAACGATCTGGCTTGGAAGACGTTGAAGAGGAAAATTCCCCACATCCTTGAAGGCATTTCGGTCGCCTTTCACTTAACATGAAAAATACAAACCACAGCTCTGCTGGAAGCTTTGTGGTAGCTCTGTTTGCTTTGTCCCTTCCTTCTCCTGCTTTGATCATTGAGCACAGGGGGACAAGTGTGTGGAATGTCCACCTTCGCATCACTCCTCCACATCAAGATACAGCCAGGGTTGCCATGGCTAGGCCTCTGTTTAACTGTCAACGTTGTGTCCCCATTTTCTCTTATTTCACTTCTCAACTAGTCAGACCGCAAAGCTAAGTGTGCAGCATATTTCCAGATTCCCCATGTCAAATGTGTGTATATTTGTTTGTGTGGTTTATTGTTTTCATTTGCTTTTTTCCAGCTCATATAATTAATTAGTCTTTCTGACTCGCGCTGCTGTTTTTCAGGAAGTCAGATTGGGCAGACTTACACTGTACAGTGGTGTTACTGCAATTCAGCTTAATCAAGAAACTCAACAAGTGCTGTACCTTCCAGGTGTGTGGTTGTTAGTGGGAGAAGGATGATGACAGGTTGTGCAGGTGGTGAGTGGACCTTCAGTCACACATCAACATGCTGTCATGTATGGGGATATCTTATCGTCAGTGGGGAAAACTGCATATTAACGCCAGGTGAAAAATACACAGAACGCATTGTGATTGGAATGTGGTTGCATCCTGAAGGTTGGTCTTGTTTGCACTATCATCTCAGCCAGGTTTAATGGTAGGTACAAAGAAGTATCAGTACCTAATGTGTTATCTGCCATGTTTCACAACATCAGCGATCCCAACCTAACTGATTTTTATATTGATATCTGATCACACTGCAGGAATAAAAAATATAATGAGAACACTTATCAATAACAAGTATATATTCAAAGGTTTATGAATTATTCATATGATTGATCCATATTTAGCAAATGTTAGAACCAAGTGAAAAATGGGCAGTTGGTGCAGAACGACTAAAGCTGGGAGTGCACTCTAAATCCCACTGAACTTGCTGTATTCACACAGGCAGCAGCGTGGGTTTATGGCCAGAGAGAGCAGCCTCACTTGGCTCTGATTGCTGCTGTGTGTGCAGGCTGGGCATTCCTCAGTACAGTGGCACCTTCAGTTGGTCAGTGCTGTGTTGTCACTGGTTGCTCAGTGCATTTTTTGGTCCCTACTCTATACTTAAATAATTAGCTTGTGGGGTATACGCAAGTAGATGCCATTAAACGAGACTTGTAGTAATCCGCTATACTGGTATTACCTTGCAGTGACATATTCCACAGTCGTCTGGGAACAGAAAAAAAATCAATTTTGACGACAGAGACATTCTTTACTTTGTTTGTTTGTATCAACAGTCAGAGAAGTGTAAAATGTCTTGGAAGGCAGAGTTGAGAGGGATGGCCATGCAGAGAGACACAGTGGGAGAGAAGAGGGACTGTCCAAGGCCTTGATATTGAAAGGGATACCGGGAAAGGGTTGAGCTTGGATAAAAGAGGGCGGGCACAAGACCCCTACAGACACGATAAACAGGATTGGTAGTGGAGATTTAAGAATAAAGAGAAGAGGGTAAAGAGGAAAGCCAGCAAGGAGCACTGAAAAGCAGAGAAAGAGGGAGTCAGGCAAAAGCAAGAAGGGGCAGAAGGGACAGAGTTATGGGGGAAACAGAGCAGAGGGTACAGGGGAAAGGCAGAGGGGGCGGCCAGCATTGTGTCTCACAATGGGGGCTTTGTGCAGACTGAAGGGGGCTGGGACCAGGGTGCTCTGTGTGTGTGTGTGTGTGGGAGCAGGCAAGGAGGCCCGGAGCTACAGAGCTCTTCCCTGGGAAATGAGGCCTCTTGTCGGGGCAGTAAGAGCTGGAGAGAAGGGCTGGTGGAGGGCACACCCAGGCCCTGACTGACAAGACAGGTGTACAGGGTTGGGGACTTTTTCCTGGTCTTCAAAAGGGCTGTCTGTCTCTCTACATGTACAAGAGATGACTTTCAGACAAATGTGGAAGCCTGTTTAAACAGCATGCTTGCTTGAGTATACTGCAAACACACTTTGTCTCATGCACACAAATACACACAGACAGATGCGTCTTTAATGGCAGACAGCTGTAGAGTTCATACAGGATAAAATCATATTTCTGTTTGGGGGTCGCACATCAGCTCTGATTTATAGTTACACTCGTTCTCACATGTACACACATAGACATTTTTCCTACCTAGTCTGGACAGTTAGATCATTGGGGAGGCTGTTGTGTGTCATCACCATGCATATGTATGTAACTGTTTCATGCAAAGAAACCTGGATGTTGGATTTTTAAAATGTTTTGTATTCTCAGGTGACACATTTAAAAAAATATTACAGGTTGATGAATTGCAGACATTTGGCTTAAGTCAAAGATTAACTACAAATTTTAGGACCAAATTAATGTGACCTACCTACCTCCTGTGCATTAATGATTTACGGCATTGTATTGTATTTCTTTTTTCACCATATGTTATATAAGTGATGTCCAGATTAGAGTCTGGTCTGTGTTTAACTGTTTACACATGTAGTCAATAGTCAACACTCTCAGCTACTATGTCAGACCAGGTCCTGACCCAGAATGCTTGCTGTGTGTGTGTATGTGCATGGGTGTGTGAGTGTTTGCGTGTGTGTGTGTGGCTGAGAGAGGTTGTGAGGAGATGATTTAAGGTAGAGCTGCTGTCATGTATTGCCCTCATTCTTAGATAGTGTTGTCATGGGAGACGCATAGCATTGATGTCAGTGCCACATTGGCGTCAGTGCCACAGATAGAGTTACCTGACTGACTGACTGTGACTGCCCTCCCGCTAACATCCATAACCTTATAACCCACTCTGACCAGGGAGCCAGCAGCTATGTGACAAGGTGCTTGTTCCCCTCTTGTTACTCAATTTGATGAGCTAATGATGATACGTGCATTTATTAATCTGTATGCTGAACACTTTATTTTATTACACAGGGAGTAGAGAGATAGAGAGAGATAGGGAGAGACAGGGAGAGAGAGGGGATGACATGCAAGGAAGGGCTGCTGCTCAGATTTAAACGCATGGCCGCTGCAGCTAAGACAGAGCCCGTATGGTACGCTTTCCTCCAGGTGAGCCACCGGGGCGCCCCAACATCAAGATAGTTTTAATACCTGTTTCACCTCTACTTGACACTGCTGCAGTGACCTATTTAAAGTTGTAATCATGTGAACTTAACACTCCTGTAACCTTTTCATCCCCTTCAGATTTTGTGTATTATTTTATATTCCTTCTCTGATACAGTCATACGGTTTCCCCTCTGTGACTAAACCTCTGCTCCCCCTTGTGTGTCTGGATTCCTGCGGGGCTGCCGAGCTTAGCACTGTGATATTGGAGGTGCCAGGATAAACACACATACACACTCACTCATACACACGAAAACGGCCGGGATTATGGTGGGCCTAACCGTCACAAAGAACCACTGTGGGCCAAACAAGCCACCCGACGGCTGCCATCTGCAATCGATTACATTGCCAAATAGTTTCTGCCGTATCTCCCACAACTGCTTTCTCTTCCCTTTCATTGGCCTAAAGGCAACACCCAACAGCAGAGGGCTAAATTTAAACTCTCTCTAAGCATGCTGTTGCGCAGTGCTTACACTCTGATAGCAAAAACAAAATTGTGCATGTGTATATTCCCTGATCAGCCATAACATTAAAACAAACAGGTGACTGATTTGATTGTTGTGGATTATTGTTGTATATTTGTGGCCTGTTTGAATATGAGTGATTTGATTTGGAACTTAATTAGTGGTTTAAATTGTTTTCCACGGTAATCACAGCATTATATCCACACACCGGCTTTAATCTCATGGCTGATTGGTGCATATCTTGATACCACTGTCTTGGTCATATTTCGTGACCACCCCAGGCCAGAGAAGTGTGGGAAATCTATCAGGGATTTTGAAGCAGCACCGGTAACTAATAATGTGTATTATGTTCTTGTGGGAGCCTTTCAACAGGTAATCTTTGTCGACAGTGGCAGTAATAGATGATGGAAGGACATGATGAGGTGTGTCAGTAGCAGGCAGTTTGGTAGTTGTCCACGATGCTGAACAGGAGCAGTTTCCAGGCAGATGTTATAAAAAGTAGAAAACCAGATTGGAAACCTGATACTTTTTTTCTGCTCTTTGAGTTTTTAGGGCTTTCATTGTATTTAGAAAACACCTTTAAGGAAAACTCTGCCGAAGGGAGGATATGTTATGTTTGAAAAAGGTTTATCACAAATCTTTCTCTTGTTCACAAACCATTAACAGTTTTTTATGCTGCACAGGCTGCTGGAACTGGCTCTTGATCCTGACATATCCCACCCTCGGCAGCAGTGAGGCGGTTGTCTTGTGGGTCTGCTGCGCTCACACATCAATAGAAAGGAAACTTATTTCATTGCCTTCGGTGTTTTGACAAAATTCTGAGTTTTCGCATGCAGACCCTCAGCTGTAAAATTTGAGTAACTGGTGAACTGAAGTAAACGTCACCCACAGAGAATGTAATAGCACAGAAAGAGTGGAAATAAAAATGAGCTGTCGTGAGATTCAGACTCACTCTGGTAAGAATGGTTTTCTGGACATTTTTAAGATGACAGTATTGCACTGATTTGGAGCAATTGTTGCCAATACTGACTGGGAAATAATGAAAGTTTGTATAACCAGCGAATGAACGATAGTCTGTGCTGTCTGGCTGTTGTCCTCAGTGATTTCACCTCTTCTCTGTGTTCTTGGTGTTTGTATGCAGTTTGTAGTCTATTCACTGTTGCTTGCTGTATTTCACTTGAATGTATTGTCCTCAACAACTTCTAGCTTCAGGTAGTAATCTATCTAAACTACATTTAACTGTCTGACTCCCACTCTCACCAGATGTTACAGTCCTACTCACAGACTTCCCACTGGGAAGCTGAGGCAAGCATTTTGACACCCCCTTCTCCAGTGACCCCTGATGTGTTGTCTCTCTGCTCTGCTGCCATATGGCCAGTACATATCATTATTAGGGGAAGACACAAATTACAGTTAATGCCGGAGAATAAACATATTAGATTACAATTAGACTCTTCTAAATAGCCAAGGATGTTTACCACACCAGTCCAGAACCTCTCCATGAGAAACATGTGGGACCTGGTTTTCTACAACTCTCCCACATATCTTCTCTCTCTCTCCTCTCTCTTTCTAATGCTCGATCGCTCTTATCTATCTATACCTCTCTTTTCCCTCCCAGACTTTTCTCATTTTACCCCTGCATCAGAGGCATTTGAAAAATGTGCTTTGTGGGACCTGAAAAAGGAAAGACTCCAAAATCCTGTCTAAATGCTCTCTGTAGAGGGAAGCTCAGACAGTATAACACAATGTTACAAGCCAAGCACAAGCCCGCAGGGCATAGAGCTTAGAAAATGAATTTAACACGCAAGAGATTCCACCTTCCAAGTGTGTGACACTGTTCTTAAATCCACTGTTTAACCTGATAATGCCATTGCTCTTACTTGCAATTTAATAAGGAAATACTTTCACATGAAGCAGAGGAACTCACATATCACGTATCTGACCTAATTTGAGCATTATTTTTTAACTTGATTAACTGCTCGAACTCACTTTCTAGTGATGGGCAAGATGAGAGGAAGATGAAGGTTGATGCCGCTCTTATGTGATGCACAACTTGTCAGCTCATGCATGACCTTTTATACCAAAGCTGAGGGGAGAATTGAATGACATGAAGCACATCAGATTTGAGGCGTCCTGTTGATCCAGTGATTAGGACTATACCCCCATGTCGTCTGTCAGACAGTCAGTTAAGAGTTATAGAGGCATTCACAAAATGACAGTCAGATTTTCTTTTGTGCTTTTGGTCCAAAGGGGTCAAACAGGAAGGCAGAGGTGGAGAAAGAGACAGATATGAGAGGTTTACAGGCTTCACAACTGGAAAATCTAGGTGTAATTGATGGCAGTAGCTTCCTTGCCACTATTTGTCTGTGTGTCCTGGTGTTGGATCCCTGTCGACTTTGGCACTGTCACCCAGGTGGTCCCTCACACACTGCTGTAATTTCCGAGAGGGCCGGGACATTCACTAGCCCATGATGACAGTCTATTTCTGTCTGTGATCTCAGCTGCCAACTGTCATCACTGTACTGAAACTGAATCAGAAGTCCCGAAACACCCTTAGGATTTCATCTCCAAGTATGTCAGCGGGAGATGTGACATTATTTATAGTTGGAGAACTCCTATTTCTGTTTTCCTTCATTCCATCAAGACTTCAGTGTGCCGCTCTGATCTGCCACTCTGCTATCTCCATTTTCCTCTCTGCGTTCTCCTATCTCGTACTGTCCCACCACACCCTTCTTGCCTAGCCTGGCCAGCCTCATCTCTAGGACTACAGTCCTCCCTCTCCTGGGAAGTATCAAGTTTTGCCACATACACAGGGGAACATACTGGGACTATCAGTGGGGTTTTAGGACGGTCTCCACCCATTTTTTCATTCATCGATACATAAAAATGTCGTGCCATTTTTTGTTTCCAGTAAAGAAGGGGTTTTGTATCATTGTGGTTAATGATGAAACACGTAAGCTCATAACTATAAAAGCAGACATAACCTCCGCATTTTGACCCCACCACACCTGCCACTCATTTCCCCTTAACGTCAACTCTGTTGCTCTGCCAGCCTGCTGAAAACAACGCCTGTTCCACACCCAAGAGGCCCCAGTGCTGGCAGTGAGGGAAACCAGGGGCATCCGAATTCCAGGACACACACACACACACACACACACACACACACACACACACATTGAGTGGTACACGTAAATGGCCAGTCAGCTCTATGAGGCTGTCTGCCCTTCTGTTCGTAGGCTCATGAATGCCGAACTGGCAGCTGGTTCAATAGCGTTACAGTGAAAAACAGTGTTGAGCTGTTTGGTCAGTCAGTGGTTGCTAAAGGCCATATGTACAGAAACCTATATTGTAGTAACTCGTGAGAGCTTGTTTTCTGTGCCAAAATATCAATGAATGACCTAACATCTATGAATAATATTATGAATGGTCTCAGTCATGAAGCCTTTGATCGCTGACACTTCAGAGTTTAAAATTTATTACGGATCCTGTATTTGTGCTTATTAGAAACAGAGAATCACTCACACAGGCTGCAGCTGATTATTCTTTTTTAGAATCAATTAATCTGCCTCCCTTCCATTAGTCATTAGACTAATTAATTAGTCATTATGATGAAAGACTTGTCAAATCTCGTGTCTTAGAACCTAACATGACACCATCAATGGGTGAGGGTTGTCTTGTGGGCTAACTCTAACCCTAACCCAATAACTAAGACATTGAAAAGCAGCAGATTATCCTATACAGGATGCTTAAACAAGAGATTGTATCAACTTTTTTTGTTTGTTTGTTTTATTCATTTTGTGCCAAAGAGGTGACTCACAGATCCAAAGTAAATGTAAATGAAATCTTTCCTATCGTCATTCATGCTTCAAAGTCTGCCTTCCTTGCCACACAGTAGAGGTAAGTGATGTTACCATTAGTATAACCATAATCACTATTGGAGGATTTATGGCTTCTCAGTCTGTTTATCTTATCACAGCTGCTGTTGGAGGATGTAGCATGGTACTCTTCTTCGGCTCTGTACTTAAGTGTGTTTAATTTGCGTTTTATCATAATTGTTCGGAAGCTTCGAAGTGACAGTTATAGACTGCAGGCGCCCGCAGACCACAACACTTCCCAGATCACGCTGACTCTTTGCTGCTTCCACTGTCTGGGAATGTGAATGAGCTCTGTCTCAGTTGTGTTACACACACACACACACACACACACACACTTACAGCTTTGTTCGTCTCATTTTTAAGTAGCTCTGGATTCTGCCCTGTCTTTGTTCGTGGCCCTTATGAGTAAGCAAGCTGCCGTTTTTATACCTTTTACACTAATACAATCACCATATTGTGCATGTGTGTGTGTGCGCGCATGCATGTGCACGTGTGGGTGGGTAACCCTCACTGCATATGCCAGAACTGTGTGAGAGAGCAGCTCACTGACTATCACTTAGGATTTCTTATGTGTGTGATGTGGTTGCTATGGTGCTTGAATTTTCACTGTGCAGTTGCACTTTAAGACTTCTTTTATGAAGCAAATTGGGAGAGCTTGAGCTTCAGTGTGGAAAATGTGTAATGTTCAGTTGCAAAACCCCAAAAGGTTGAAAATGAGGTTTTCAAGCCAAACTTCCATTTATGCAGCTTCATGTTCCTAATTGGAAAGTTGCATTTTAGTTTCTGGTAAAATATTTACATTTATGTTCAAAAATGTTACGAGAAGTGCTTGCATATCCTTGTGGATTTGTTTGGTGAGTAGGGGTAAGTGCAGGGTTCAGCTTTTCCTTCAAGTAAAATGGTGATGTTATCACAAGTATGAGACTAATGAGAATTTGAGAAAGTGTGAATGTAATTGTGAATAGTTTGACAGCTGGCTGATGCACACGTTGGCATTAAAATCAGTACAATTTGAGGGTTAGACATCCACTGAACTGGAGCTATATTGCCGGGGACCATTGACAATAAATGGACGTAATTATGATCCTTGCGCCAAGAATGTTTTTGCACACCAAGTGTTGGTTGGAGCTGGGGATGTGAAGAATGTTTTTGGTGGTTGTGGTTAGGAGTCCAAATGAGAAATTTTGTTCCATCCTCAATCTCAGCTCAGCTCCTTAAAACTGAGTGAAAAAGACACTGCTCTCATTTGTGTGATCCAGAGTTTTAAGGAAACCCAGGAGCTTTTTCCTTTTCTAACACCTTTTAGCCTATTAACTACCCTTCATTTACATTGCTACAGATCGCCTCCCAAGATATTTCATAGTGTTGTAGATTGTTGAAAATATTATTCCTTATTATTCCTTCCAAGCGTCCAAGCAGCTTACAATGAGTCACCTGTAATGGCGTGAAAGCAATTAACATGAGTTACAGTCCAGAGAGGCTGTACAAGGTTAAATGAGGTCGGTAATGGGGGGGTATAGTAACGATTGGGGCTTTTGTGGAGACCGGGGGAGAGGGGGGAATGCTCTGGAATGTGAAGAATGAGGGTTTGTTTAAGAGTCGTGGGGGATAAATTATTAGCAGAAAAGGGAGCCCTGCTGTGTAGGACAGGCCAGGCTCTTACCATGGGAATATTGGTTACTGTGCACCCATGAGTCTGACTGTGTGCAGTTGTTTTGGAGAGAGAAATAGAGAAAGTTGTGCACAAATTTTCTGCCAGCTCACACCAGTGTGCAGCAAAATGCCTGGAAATGTCTTACATTAATTGAACTTGTGCACTGATCACTATTTTTATATCTATCAGATCTCTATCTTCAACAAGGAGCAGAAATTATTTGTTTCATCCTCCGGTGAACTGTGGTATGACGCTGCAATACTGATTTCCTTCCTTCTTCCTGTTCTGTCTCTTGATTTTGTATTAAACTGGTCCCCAAACAGAGAGTTAACTGTAATGTAAAACTTAATGAATAAATGGATTAACTTATTTCTATTGGATGTGAATTGTTGTGGGGTAAATAACTAAAGTAAGCAGCTAAAAGTTCTGGTGATGAGGTGATCAAATTAAAAACATCTGTTGGTGTGGAAGAGCAATTTTGTCTCCACTAAGGTCTGAATCTTTAGCGGTCTGAGTAATCTGGCTTTGGCCTATTCCTGGGGGGGGAAGGGGAAATGAGAGCAACAGAGAGAGAGGGAAACACAAAGCGTAAAGATTTAGTGAGGTGGTAATGAGCTGCTGGAAGAGAAGAACACGTTCTCTTTGACTGATCCACCTACGCCTAGCCAGCATGGCATCTTGGGTAAATATGACCCAGCAGTTAGTTGCCGTGGTGATGAAGGAAGCAGTAGCTGCCAAGAGGGTGAAGGTGGCAGCATGGACCAGAAGATGGATGCACACACTCACCCACTGAAACAGCAAAGGTCGTGTTAACCATTTTAAAACAGTCACAAAACCAAAACACATCTTTTCTAATGACTAAACTGTCACAAATTCCCCTCTGTACAATAACATACAGTCCATGTAAATGGTTACATCCAAACTCTGTTCTAAAACCTGAATAGGTTTTGAACAAGAGTGTAAAGGACTGTGTAACACTGTGAAACATTTACAGCAATCAGCACCAGTGTATGTGTTTCATGGGAGAGGACACTTCAAAATAAAAACTCCCTCTTGAGACTGACACACTGGGTCGGTATCTGCTTGGTATTGTCTGATAGAGAACAGAGATTATAGTAGGGAAGCTGGATAAAACGAATGATTGTTTTTCAGGGAAAGAGTGGAGAGGTGCTGATGTGGAGGTGATAGATGATTGCAGAGGAACAGAAGGTCAAATGAAAGTTTTTATGAGGGCATCAGAGGAAAGCTGGGTTATACATGTCTGATGATGAGCAGAGAATGAGGTGACTGTCGGTCTAATGGAAGTCCAGAGGGGTGTGTGTGTGTGAGAGAGAGAGACAGAGAGAGAGAGTGTGTGTGTCCAGGATAGACATTTGGGAGGATAATCTTCACAAAATGTGAAACACTGTTTTAACTTTAGAGTCTTTAAAGTTGAAACATTTCATGCATTTTCCTTTGTTTTCTTGTAGTTTTCACCTGCATCTCTATAGTATCTATATCTATTACTGTTCATGCCACTACTGTTCCAAACAAATGACGGCTGCTGCCAGAGCAACAAAACATTGTAGTAATTCCTCTGCACCAGGGGAGTTTTTTCAGGAAATACTTAACTGCCATACAGTGTTTATAAAGGCACCAGAGCAGTTCTACGTGTAACCATATGGGAATTTGGGCAGCAGTTGTGAGCAGTTGTTAAGCCATGAGTGCGAAGAATTTAAATACAAAAGCACAATTTGTAACAGATTTTTGTCACAGATTGCAATCAGGTGCTAATTTCAGAAGCATGAGGTCACACATGCAAAACTTTCTTCTCTCTTTAATCATGTGAAGCTGCGTTGATGTGGCTCTGGGCCTGTTTACAGAGTGTGTATTTGGTTTTCATATCCACGGTGGGTTACGCAGTGTTGCGTGCCTCAGTCCAGACTGGAGGTAAGGTCTCGTGAAAGTCAACATTAGGTGGATCTGATAAGCATGGGCTTTATCCAGATGTGGCTGTGAAACACGGACAGGAAAAGTAATCAAACTTTGACCCATGTTTCAAAGGCTGCCGTATTATCAAGAGATGGTGCCGTTTAAAGTGAGCGGCTCATTCATCATTCTCAACATTATTCTCATCCAACAGAAGTATGCATGAATTCGTTTGTACTTCAGCATGTTTATGTTTGTGGACAGACAACTTGTATTCTACTTCATCTGCATTGCATTCGCATTCTTCACTTTTTTGATGAGGAAAAGACGCGAAAGAGTTCTATTGACACATGGCCTCCAGACGCACACACATTGTCATGTTTAATACATTTGTGGAGACCCATGATGGCATTGCATGATCTTAACTATAGTCAGATTGTCCCAGCCTGACACATTGCCAGTAGTTGATACCATGAATAAGGCATTGATTATTTAAATTAAGGAATCAACACACAACACAACAAACAGCACCTCAGCTCTTCAAACTGTGTGCATGTGTGTTTGCCTCAGTATTGCAAGCATCGGTTATATATGTATAATCATAATAATCATTTAATTAAATAATGGGAAAACAAGCCAAGCAGTATCACTGGTAATGATCCCCAGTCACCAAGATCATTGCTCATTAGCTCAACCCTAATCCTAAAACCCACGTCCTAACTGATTTTGTTAGTCCCCACAAGGTTGTCCCTCGAAGTACAGTGGGCTGTCAGTTTCCGGACCCCAGGATTAGTAAAACAAGACCCACTAGACATAGAGACACACACAAAGACCAAACTGGTCACTGGTATCTAACTTTTGCTACACAAGAGAAGTTCAGAGCAAAAGGTCATTTTATCCGGTGAAAGATAACACCTAAGACCGTCTGAGCTGTTTGTGAAAACTGACACACATCAGCAAGGCGTGAATGAGGGCAGACTGTGGCAAGAGTCACTTCAGCTCTTCATCCTTACAGAGCAGATGGCTGTTAGGGGTTCTACCTCATCATGACCTTTTGTTGTATTTGCTTAAGCTAAATCCATTGAAGGAAGAACTCATGGAGATCTGCCTGGGAAAATCCTTCTCATTTGATTAGAAAACATTTTCAACCCTTCATCTCTCCCTTTGCCCTAATAGTGCATCAAGACAGAATGGAAAAGGGAGCTGTGTGTGTGTGTGTGTGTATGTCTATGTCTGTGTGTGTCTGTGTGTGTTTGTGTGTGTGTGTGTGTATGTCTATGTCTGTGTGTGTGTTGCTAGACATCAAGTGTTAACAGTAAGGTATTCCTATAGCTTCTCCTGTCCTCCTGGATGCTGCACATCTTGCATACGTCTTTGTCCTTTTGGCTTCAGTGTTGACACATGGGATGTGTCACCTATCTGCTTCATTCTTCACATAGGACATGAGCAGAGAGTTTTACAATTTTAGTTAATGACTGTCAGTCATGGTAAAGAGTTATGACATGCTGTAAATGGATCAAATGGATCCTTTCATATTAACTAGAGAATGGCCTTCTTGAAGTTGACTAATGGAAAAGAAGCGTCCAGCTGAATGAATGAATGAATGGTACCTTGATAATGGAAATAATAAAAGTGGTTAATTTTTACAGTATGTTGTAAAATTAGGTTTTATCAAATCTCTGCATCATTTGTTTATCAAATATACAGCTACTTTAGCCTACGTTTGTTTTTTGTTCCTGTCTCGGTTTATCATTTATCAATCAAATCTTGGGGTAGACATGCTGTTGAGTGATTGAAATAGATTGTTAAAGTGAATGGGTGAACTGTTGAGGTAGTATTGGTGGTAGTGTTAGATAACATTATTTTCTAATTAAATCCTGACATATTCTCAGACAAACTCATGCCGTCAGAGTACGAAACGAACATGTGACATGATGTTTACCAGTGGGTGTATTAAATTAGGGCACACTCTTATTTTGACGGCATGAGAGAGAGTCTAGAGTTTCTGCAGATAAACGGGTCAGTTCCCTCTGGGTTCTGGTCTTTGTAGTACGCAGCAGGACTTTCAAGTTGAGAGGTCACACACTTCAGTGGGTATAGCTAATCCTGTCATCTGGACTTGGTTCTGAATTCCTGTGTGATGAAAGGTGTAAGGGCTTCAGTTACTAGTCTGGGTGTTGGTTTATGGCCATGACACAGCATGGTTTTACATATGCACTGGGTTAGGACTGAAGTGTCCATGGAACAATATTTTACTACGTCCTGTTATTCTCAGGAAAAATAAGAGGAATGATTTACCATACAATTGTACCCAGTGTAGAAGTTGCATTGCATTTTACTGTATTAGAGTCCAACAACCTGGCCACAAAATGCTGTCTTTGTAATTACTGCAGCTGCAAGAAAGGTTAAAGCCAAGGAGAGGATGGAAAGATGCTGACGTTGTTTTTCTTTTTTCTCTGAACAGATCGTGAGGACCAATCAATCCTTTGCACGTGAGTACTACCACTCCTCATTTTCTTATAAATTTCCCCCCTCTCCTCTCTGGAGGTCATTTGACTGTTAGGTCAGATGGTTGTTCTGTCCTTTAAGGTGGTTCTGCTGATAAAGCAGCTTGATCAACTAGAAAATCAAACTGTCGCAAGATGAACATTATATAGCTGCACCTTAATAGGATCATAGGTACGGTCTCACTGCTTGTGCTTGTGATAAATGTTGTAACTAATGTAGGTATAATTAAACCACTTTAGAAGGATCATTGCCCCTGGATTACCTAGTTTCTCAGTTATTTTAGTCTAATTGAACTAAGCATTTTTCCGTCTCCCTTTCATCATTCTCTCACCCTAGGTCAGTTGGCCAGCTCCCATCAACCCCCTAGGTTTTATTTAAAGACTTGTTTCAAATAGCTTTTTTGCGGGTGCTGGGTTGTGCCGCAGCTCTACCCAGCACTGAAGGAGTTATGAGTGTGGTTTGGTGCCCTGCCCTCATCTACTATGGCAGAGCGTAATTAAGTGCCACACTCCTTCAATGTGGCTTAAATTGGTGCTGCCAATGAGCAGACAAGAGTTGTTGCATAATCTGTCCTGAAGTCTGAAAACTACACCCCCTGTTGGCAACAACTATTTTAGCTGTGTCACCTCACTGTTAAAAAAAATAAGTCGGGCGGTAAAAGGCGGTGTTTATAGCAGCTGCTCCTTCACTGTGAAAACCATTTATATTGACTTCAATATAAAAAATATGACTTGGAAATGTTCAGTAACATTTCCAGCCCAAACAGTGATTAGAAAAAAACTCACCCATCTGCTGGCCAGTTAATGGCCTGCTTTATGGAGGGTAGGACTCTCCTCATACATAAAATTAAAAAAAATATTGCACTGACTTTGCAGCAACCACTTTGAATCTGGTTAAAATGAAACATCTCTTGTGTATATTACAGCTTCAGTGAGGGTTTTGTGTGGTCATGTGGGTTAGCACTGTGATCAAAAAAATGTGTGTGAGTGTGAGTTATCAGGACCTCCCTTAACTGACTAGTCTCATTCATAGATCACCATCTAAACAAGTTATCCAGATGTTCATGTGACTTATTTTGAGCTTAGATGTTTGGACAGCAATAGCACAGAATACAAACACACAGAAAGTGAGAAGTAGGTCTAATGTTGCGTTATTTCTTTACGCTGCATCATATGTGAAGAACAGGGAACGGCCCGAGAGGCGAAGAACTTGTAGAATTTCTCGTGCAACAGTTGCAAATTCTTGTTGACATGTGAGAGGTGTGAGAGAGTGATCAACAGAGGATGTGAGTCAGGAGAAACAGGGTGCTCACAAAGTGACAGCCCTGCCAGGCATGATCCCATAACGGTAAAGGATAAAATGTGAAAAGGTCAGTGAATGGTTATTTCCCTGAGAAATATTCTTATGAAACCTGAGCCAAAGTGGGATGTGTAACTAATTTGACCTATATTGCTATGGCTATGTCCTGCATTTGTGGATCCGCCCATCAAATTCTGGTTAAAACTGCTCCTGCATCTTCTTTGCGCAGTAGAGCAAATTGCCAGCTAGACTAAAGCCACTGGTATGTATCTCAGTGTTGTGTTGCTGGCCTGGTTTTCTGGGTTCTGGGACTTGACTGGGGGAGCTGTAGATGGCCCAGCCTGAACACAGCTATCATTAGAGACAGCCCAAAAGCAGAGCCTGGAAACTTTGGAGACTGGCCCACCAAACCACAGTCTTCCCCAGTAAAACCAACTGACAGGGGGATGGATGGATTTAGAAAGCAACAACAAATAGCCTGATGGTCATTTTCTCTCTCCTTCACTTTCCTTTTCTCTTTGTCTGTTTTTTTTTTTTTCTTGAGGTTCATCCAGTCACTCTTGACCACCATAATGATGTGTGAGAGTGATTTTGGTTAGGGTTTCATGGTGTTTTCTCTGTACCTTGCTAAATTGTGGGGAATTTACACAGATTATTTCCTGTGATGAACAATAATAACTCTATTATATGTCACAGAACAACAGCATTTTTTTGACAAGGAAGAATAAATGAATGCATTTGTGCACATTTAAAAGACACACAAGTAGAATAAAACTAAAAGCTAGCTGTGCATCACAAGTAAAAGCTGGTGATTCATGATTGCAAACAAAGACCTTGCTAATTTGAAAGTGATGAGAAAGGCTGAATTCAAACCTTTTCTCTTACTCATCCATTATTCACTTTCACTCTTTCATTCCCTGTCTGTCCATGTGTATACCCGTGCTGTCTATCCGCTTGTTTTCAGAGGTGAATCAGGCGCTGGCAAGACTGAGAACACGAAGAAGGTCATCCAGTACCTGGCCCACGTTGCCTCCTCACACAAAGGACGCAAAGACCACAACATTCCTGTGAGATCCCCACTGCTTACATTTTTCCTACTCTATCCTTGGCCAAGACTGTCCCTCCACTTTCTCCTCCTCTCCTCTCCTCTCCTCTCCTCTCCTCTCCTCCTCCTCCTCCTCCTCCCCCTCTCCTCTCCTCTCCTCTCCTCCCTCTCTCCTCCTCCTCTTCTTCTTCCCCTCCTC
>OMNW01010275.1:9731-20256 GCA_900303245.1 Selene dorsalis
TCTCGGGGAGATTACACTCAGGAGGACTGATTAGTCATGTTGCTTTGGTGCCAGCAAGGCTTTGTTCAGTCAGTCAGTTCAGTTTATTTTCAGAGTCTCACACACTTGCGAAAATACACACCCACACACTCGCACACACCCATACGTATATACATTTTCAGTGTACATAGTTGTTGTCATCTTGTATCAACTCAAACCTGTGTGAAATACAGTCCTGGGCAGTCAAACATTGAGAATAAACAGGAAAAGCTGACAGCATGTGTTTACCGTGTGCATAAAGGTGAAGACAGTGAGTTGTTTTTATATTTTTGCATGTACTGGAGTTTACAGAATGCTTACTTTAGAAGAAGAAGAATATGGACAGTGCATCCCAGATGAAAAGCTGCTTTTGTAACCATGTGATTGACAGAAATGCCAGGTGTTTGTCAAATAATACTGCAACGGAGGGAAGCACTATGGACTTACTCCACTTGAATTACAAAAAAAGCTGAGGTATTATTTATTCAAAAGTTTACATTCTCAAATTACAAATTACAATATGTGGCAATTGGACAAATAAAAGTATAAAGAGTAGAACCTGTGCTGTCAGAACTGGAAAATGCAATTTTACCCATCAAAACCGCAACACTTATATTTTCAATTGCTGTGTGTTTGTTTGAGAAACATAATTGCAATTTATAGAAATGTCCTCCTTGTGTAGTTTTGATTGAAATTGTATCATCTCCTAAAAAGAATTTACTCAGCACATTCTGCACCAAAGGAACTTGTACTGTTTCTTTCATACTGACAATTGCACTATTTTCACTCGTTGTCTTTGCTCATCTCCTTTGACAAAAGAGAGGCAGTGGTATTATTGGATACCATCAATAAACTCAGCAGCAGAGACAGACAAAGACATTCACAAACCCACACAAACGCTGTCAATTGACTACAGGTAATTTTTGCTTTCTCACACGGCAAAACTAGCAACAGCACAGTGCCATTAAAGGTTCATGTGCTATTGATCTTCACACAGAGGGAAACTGTAATAAAAGGAAGAAAAGGGGGGAAGAGATGGGGCAGAAAAATCTGAACTGCTGCTCTATTGATTCATATGAAAGCTCACCAAGAATTAAAACGCAGTATGAGATAGAGTCCGAAGAAAAAGTAAGTGACACCTTTGGAGTCACCTGGGTTTCTGCATTGATTGGCCATAAAATCTGATCTGATCTTCATCTAAGTCACAAGTGTAGAAAATCACAATGAGGTTAAGCTAATACCACACACAAAATTATTTGTGTCTTTTTTTAATGAAGTCATGATAAAATCATTGTGCTGTTTTAAAAAGTAAAAGAAACCTTGGATTTAGTGACTGGACTAACCGCCTTCAACAGCAATAAACTCAAAGAAGCACCTAGTGTAACTGATGATCAAAACTGCTAAATGTTCGGGAGGAACTTTGACTATTTATCCTACATGCCTTCGGATGATGATGCATTTATAAACATTTTTTCGGGTCATCCCACATCTGTATTGTGTTAAACTCTTGGCTCAGCCTGGGCCACTCCAAAGGGATGATTTTAGTTGGTTGAAGTTGTTGGTCATTGTCTCGGGACATCACCTTACCTCTATTGGGCTTCAGTTAGTGGACTGCTGAACTGACTTTTTTTCTGTAAGACAACTAGATAAACTTGGGAATTCATTTCACCCTCCATGATGTCAAACAGTGAGGCCCAACGCTCCAAGGCATTAAGTACCTTCTATCATATTTCACCATGGGGATAATGCTCATGTTTGTATGCAGCTCTTTTTACACCAAAGGAAGTGCTGCATATTCCTCCCAAACAATTCAACCTTTGTTTCACCAGTCCAAAGCATTCTCCCAATGGCACTGTGTGTGTTATTGTTAGTCAGATTTGTCGTCCCTTTCCCTTTGTTTTCCCCTCCCTATCTGGGATCTGGTCAATACAGACCCCGCAGACACAGCACAAAAAGCACCTCTGTACAAAACTGATTCCAGTCAAGCCATTATCCTAGGCCAACATGAGTAAGTGCTTTGAGCTATCCTCGACAGTAACCAGCCAATTGTGAATCAATTCTCTGAATTAGCCAACCAAGTGTCCTTATAACAGAGCTTTGGCGTGGACAGAAGTAGTAGCATACTCTCTCCAAGATTTGGTGGCTAATTAAAGATTAATTGGATACCAAATCTAATTGTCTTTTGAGTGTCCAAGATGGAACAAGAGGTGGGGGAGAGTAGTCTGTAGATTTTTGGATATTAACAGCAGATGCACCGTGGAATTAGGTGGCACTGGAGGGAGTTTTTGTAAAGGGTTTATGTGAACAATTGAAGGATGAATTAGCCTCCTGTGATGAACTGGCTAACCTGAGCTCTTTTGTTTCCCTTGCCAATAGAATGGGAAATTGTTTCCTTGAAATATGTTTAACTAGAAGTCCTGGCGCTTTCAACCTTTCTTGGCTGCCTCCTCTTCTCAACCTATGAAAAGCTCAATCGGTGTCCCCTGTGGGAAACATTCTTCAGTCTTCTGAAGAGGAACCCATGTAGCTTGGTTGAGCTCACCTATTCTACTCTGAACATCTCCACAGCATCTACTGTGGACTTAGCTGCCTGTTGCATTCAGCAAAAATACAAGCCTCATCAGTAGTTATGGGGGTACTGATGAGCCAAGATTAATCATCCCCATCCAAATGCCAGCTGCAAATTCAAACCACACTCCAATAATCAACTGGAGACTATTCCAGGTAACAGAGGGAAGGGCAGGATACACCCTTGAAAAACTGCCAGTCTATCAAAGAATGCAACACATAATTTAGAGTCACTAAAACTGCGAGGTTGCTTCTGCAGTCTGTGGTAAAACCTGACATCAACCATTGCTCTGGTGACCTATGCCCCCTTCCTATTTCAAGTTGTCCACACCTCCAGCCTTGTTTCATTGATCAGATTCCAAGATTGCTTACCCCTGACTCCAATTAGCTTTTGTCAATGCCACTAGCTGAGGGGTGCACATGTCTGAATGATATTTTCAATATGACAAGCACAGTTTTTGTGTCATAACCCAAATGGATTGTTAGTTCATTACTGTAAGTTTAATGGCGGTAATTCAAGTAGGCTTGCTTTCTTTTTCTTGCCACTATATTCAGGGGTCTCAGAAAAGGTTAAGGAACTGGAGACAGACAAATCTAAATAGATCATGTATTAATTATGAATAAACAAAGAGCTAAAAGCCATTGACAACTACAGTAGCAGCTCAGTTGGTTTTCAGCCATCAGCATTTATAGCACTGACCTTCTCATTTCTAAAGGGGTCATTTAATTCAGTATTAATAATAAAAATATAACTAAATTGCGCTTCAGTGAGTGTAGCTAATAAACAAAAGCAGGGCTTAGCAGTCAAAACAGAAGAAAAAGCTACATTTGCATGACTCATCAAACCACTCTTGACTGTTTATTATCTTACAAATGTAACACAAGTGTTCCCTCCACTTCATGTCAATTTCTTTTTCAGAATGCTTCTCTTCCTCAAAATTATTAGTTTGTTCTGGTGTTCTCCATTATTCTCTATTCTGTATATACCATGGGATTTTCTTTATGCACAAGAATTCACTTTGCTCAGAATCATGACCACTGCTGCTCAACCTCACTTTCACTTCATCTTTGATCTAAAAATGTCTTCTTTTTTCAAATTAAAAAGAAGCGGATCTATTGGCAAGTATCTGGCAAGTATTAGTTTAACCAACTATAAAATAATACAATAATGACTCAGGTAATTCAACCTTTGCAAATACACAAAAAATGTATGATCAGTCCCATAGTACCACAAAATCAGACTAACACTAAGATTAATTTTGGATTGAAAACAATTTTTGTGATATCCATGCTTTTGGAGTTTAGTATTTTACATTGCAATTTTGAGTTGAACATGTCCCAAGTGATGATTTTTTGAATCACTCCAAGTGCCAACCATAGACCACAACTGCCCAAACAACTTGATAGATGCAAGATACTGAAAGACAAACATGCATTGAATGTGCACATACTGTATATCCACCCCAGTGGGACTATGAAAAGTCACTCTTGCAAACGCCTATTGATTGCCCATTAGTTACAGAAACTAATGTGTATCTGAAGGTGGTGGTCTAATCTTTAATGTATACATCATGCATAGATTATCTGTTCATTAAGGTGACAGAAGGTCTGGCAAGAACCCCAGATGAGCAGCCCCTCTATTCTCCATTGCTCTTCTCTCTCACTGCGTTGGCATTCAAACAGACATGAGTATTGCATGTAATCAGGGAGAATAATTAGAAAGAGAGGAGACTTTAATATATCATTAATGGGAACATTTCAATCTCTTTACCTCTCACTCAGTGTGTGTCGGCAGGAGGAGGAGAGAGACACTAAGACAGGGGGAGGGAGGGAGAGGGAGAGAGTGAGTGAGTGAGAGAGAGAGAGAGAGAGAATCCACCAAGGGCATTTGTTCTTATTAAAATGATTTCATAGCAGCAATTAACCAGACTGGCGACACCATTGCCATTCCCAACCAATCAAACAGCCACAATTCTGGGCCAATAAAATAATCTTTATTCGTGGTTGCACAAGAGGGAGTTATTAAGCAGGCTGGGAAATAATTACTGAGGATTCTGGGTAATTATGGCCAGGGTATGGTCCAAGCCTCCAGATTCATTAAAGGCCCAGTTAGAAACATTTTCAACCATATAAATTTAAGGTACATAATTTCAGTTTTACAAGTCTTACAGGTTTTATGACAGGCGGCATTTTGCGTATATTTCGGTTGATCACAGAACATTCAGCTATTTTTTTCCAGCGTATTATTGTTACAGCTGTCTTGTGAAATAAATACTGATGACTGTTCAGAGTTTCAAAATAGCAAAGATGAAGGAAATAATATCCTTCATTGTTTTCATACAGTAAAGGAAAAAAAACATGCAGGGAATTCATCATGTTTTTTTTAAATTTTGTGATGGAGGTGGTGATAGAGTGCACTATTATTCATGACTTTTATTGTATTTTCATACAAAATACACCATTACTAGTAATGTGATTTCTGTTTAATGTGTTTGTTGTGAGCGAAGATAAATTGTCTCCGTAAAATGTTCACCAGCCTGTGAATTAATGGCTCGTGATAGCTCCCCTGCCCTACTTACACATTTATCATTTTGAATTTATTTTTTTGTAAGTCACTTTTGATAAGAAAGGGAAGTTTTACGAAGAGGGTAAATACCATAGTCCCCAAATCTCCAAGTTAGATATCTTAACCTGTCTGTAGGCTATAACTTTTGATTAAAACTCAGATTTTGGCCAAATATTTGGTAAATTAATTGAAACTGAGATTTAGAAAAAATAAAATATATTTGACAAAATTCACTTTGTCCAAATTTCTTTTTATCAGTAAAGATGGATGGATTACACATCAAAGACTGAGAACCTCTTTTTCGCTTTTAAAAGCCTTGACCTTAACAAAATACACCTTTAATATTACATTCTTCAATCTTCAACATTTTCAGTTTACCAAATAAATAAATAAGGAAAAATTTACAAACTATGACACTTATTGTTCTTTTGATCGTTTAACATTCAAATTATAGAAATTCTGAAATGTATTATTTCTGTTGTTTGTCTTCATGTATTTTTTAATCTGAATGACAGAGGAAGCAGCCTTGGATGCTACTAAAAGTGACTTTAATATCATGATTGTGGGAACCCACTGATGACTGATAGTGATGGTTATTTAGGATACTTTTGAACATGATGTTGGCTGTGATTGTTTTTATTCTGTTTTTTCCAATTAGCAGAATCCAATATTTTCAATTACACCCATCATCATCAGATTTTGATTCAACTTTTTCTTCACCTACCTGCCCACATACAAAAGAAGTACTCAATCATTTTAATAGGTTGGCTATTTAGCTGCTCTTTCCCCTCTGTTTCTGTTTCAACCTTTTGCTGTCTGTGTCTTCCATACCCCCTTTGTTTCTGCCACTGTCTCTTTTTCTCTAATTCTCACTCTCTCTCTGGTCCTCCTCAGCTTTTTTTCTCTCCTTTTCACCCAAGTATTCAGGTGTAAACCAAACACCCTGATAACTGCAGTGGCTGAAATTGATGTGACACGTTTCAAATTTTCTCCAGTCCTTTAATACAGCATCTCCTCTCCCCGTCTCCACCTTCGCTCTTTTCAATATCCCGCTCTCTCACTCCTTCTCACTCTCTTTCAGGGAGGTGAGCAATTCTTAAGCTAGCAAAATGATTCCATTCTGCAGGCTAGTTATTAAATTTGTTTGCAAATCTACCCTGCCCCTCTCCGCCTCTCCCTCCATCTTTTCATCCCTCCCTGCTCTTGTTCCTCCGACACAGTCCTGACTGTCAGCAACATTCACACCCATAAAACCCACAACTGCAATGAGAAATAGAGAGGCAGTCCAATGAAGAGACAAAGAAAGGGAGAGCGTGAGCCAAAAGTGAGAGGAAGAAAACAGATTATTTCCTTGAAAAATACCCTACTGCTATATTCTAAAACATGATCAATCTTTAATAATCTCTTTTATTACAGCAATTTGTTACTGAGCCTCTTCTCTGCACTGGGGTGGTGGAGGTGAGGGTGAGAGGATGGGGAAAGAAAGCCAAGGAGAGAGTTGACTGGTGAAAGCCAGGCATGATAACACTAATGAAGATGGCTGGCTGAGGTCGGCACGTCTAATAGGTTCACTGCTGAATGAATATTTATACTGACGGTACAGTAGAGGAAGTACACACTGACTCGCTGCCTGTCACATGTTCCACAGGCAAACACTGAAGACACAGACAAATATCTCAACAGCAGAACCTCAGAACAACCCGACAGAATCAGATTCTGCAAGTTCTGCATGGGATATGTGCACCACACAAGACATGACTTCATGCATTCATGGATTCTCCAATACATGAATGCAATACAATCATGTCTAACTGTTTACTCAGGAGTGGATCTGAAAGGTTGCAGGAGTCACTTCAGAAATACATGTCCACTCCACTGATAATGAAATTAGTTTACAGGTAGTATAGTCATGACCATAGCCAGTGATGAGGTCACCGAGGTCATGACCTCGGTAAAATATTTCTGGGGAAAAGAAATAGAAGCCCCAATTGCGGTGATAAACATAGCGGACAACTTTTATTTTGAAACGACATGCGGGAAGTTATCTGATGTATGATGGGAACGCAGAAAACTTTCATTCAGATGACAAGAGCCTTGGTGTGTCCGTGTGCATGGGGGGCTGTGCAGATGTAGCGTCTTTTGCGCACACAAACCCATTACGTCCTATGTAGACGCGCGTCATGGGCACAACATGCATTCGGCGTGCTTGTAAGGTAATTTCCTTAAGTAGGGTCAGCCATGATTCTGACTGACAGTGAGGGGACATAATCTGAATTCATGATTTGGCAATGGTACACTCACACACTTAACATGAACTAGCCTACGTCATGTACAGTCTATGGTCTGTAAGAGACTAGACTGAAATTCAGCCATTGAAGTGATGGACCAGGCCGTGTACACAAGGGCCCAATTCCATCCCGTCTCTCAACCCCTGAACCTTGCCTGACTTAAAAAACTTCAGATGTAAGTGACTGAGTGTAAGAGCCTAAAAGGGTCCAGATGCTGTGATATGAATGAGACAGGACAAGGACCACCGGAACCGAGACCGTTCCAGAAACGGGACGAGGACCAGAACAAGGAGTATGGGGTCCGGACCGTGCCAGAACCGCAACGAGGACCGCTTCCAGAACCAGAACCGGAACCGGAATAGGTATCAGAACCGGTACCGGGACCGAAGCCGTTAACAGAACCGGGATTGGGACCGGGACCGGGACCGGAACAAGGACCAGATGCGGAGCTGTTCTGATGCTGCCAACGACATCTCCTGTATTTGACTTCATATGGCTGTGAACTGTGGGTGATTTCCTTAAGCAAAGTCAGTATCGATGCTGATTGACAGTGAGGGGACATAAACTGGCGCGATAATATGACAATGGGACAGTAATACCCTTCACATGAACAAGCCTATGTCATGTCCACTCTATGATCTGTAAGAGACCGGACTGAAACTCAGCCATTAAAGTGACGGACTAGGCAGGTTACACAAGGGCCAAATTCCCTTCCGCCTCTCGGGCCCTGAACCCTGACTGACTTAAACAACTTCAGATGTAAGTGACTGAGTGTAAGAGCCTAAAAGGGTCCAGATGCTGTGATATGAATGAGACAGGACCAGGACCACCGGAGCTGGGACTGTACAAGAACCGGGACGAGGATTAGAACAAGGAATATGGGGCCCGGACCGTGCCAGAACCGCAACCAGGACCATGACCACTAGAACTGAAACCGGAACCGGTACCGATTCTGGTACCGGTTCTGGTCGCGGTTCCGGTTCTGGTACCGGTACCGGTACCAAGACCACCAGAACCGGAACCGGTACCAGAACCAGGACTATACTATACCGGTTCCAGAACCAGAACCAGAACCGGAACCGGTACCAGAACCGGAACCGGAATCGGGATCGAGACCGGGACCGCGACCAGAACCGGTACCAGAACCGGAATCGGGACCGGAACCAGCACCAGAACCAGACCCGGAACCGGTACCAGGACCGTTAGCGGGACAGGGACCGGTACCAGAACCAGACCCGGAACCGGTACCAGAACCGTTACTGGGACCGGGACCGGAACCGCGACCAGAACCGGTACCAGAATCGGGATCGGGACCGGGACCGGTACCAGAACCGAGATCGGGACCGGGACCAGAACAAGGACCAGAGGCGGAGCTGTTCTGATTCTTCCAACGACATCTCCTGTATTTGACTTCATATGGCTATGAACTGTGGGTGATTTCCTTAAGCAAAGTCAGTATCGATGCTGATTGACAGTGAGGGGACATAAACTGGCTCGATAATATGACAATGGGACATTAATACACTTCACGTGAACAAGCCTAAGTCATGTCCACTCTATGGACTGTTAGAGGCCGGACTGAAACTCAGCCATTAAAGTGACGGACCAGGCAGGTTATACAAGGGCCAAATTCCCTTCCGCCTCTCGGGCCCTGAACCCTGACTGACTTCAACAACATCAGTTGTAAGTGACTAAGTGTGAGAGCCTGAAACAGTCCAGATGCTTTGATAGCAATGGGACAGTTCCAGGACCAGCGGGATGCTTCCGACGACATCTCCTGCTTTTGACCTCACATGGGTATGAACTGTGGCTAGTTTCCTTAAGTAGGGTCAGGCTCGATTCTGACTGACAGTGAGGGGACATAAGCTGACTTCATGATGTGGCAAAGGGACACTCACACACTTAACATTAACTAGCCTATGTCATGTACAGTCTATGGTCTGTAAAAGACTAGACTGAAACTCAGCCATTAAAGTGATGGACCAGGCCGTGTACACAAGGGCCAAATTCCATTCCGCCTCTCAGCCCCTGACCTTGACTGACTTAAACGACTTCAGATGTAAGTGATTGAGTGTAAGAGCCTAAAAGGGTCCAGATGCTGTGATATGAATGAGACAGGACCAGGACCACCGGAGCTGGGACTGTACCAGAACCGGGACGAGGATTAGAACAAGGAACCAGAACCGCAACCAGGACCATGACCACTAGAACCAGAACAGGTACCGGCATCAGGACCACCAGAACCGGAACCGGTACCAGGACCAGAACCAGGACTATACCAGACCGGTTCCAGAACCGGAACCAATACCGGATCCGGAACCGGAACCGGTACCAGAACCGGGACCAGAACAAAGACCGGGGGCGGAGCAGTTCTGACACATCCGACGACATCTCCTGTATTTGACTTCACATGACTATGAACTGTGGGTGATTTCCATAAGCAAAGTCAGTATCGATGCTGATTGACAGTGAGGGGACATAAACTGGCTTGATAATATGACAATGGGACATTAATCCACTTCATGTGAACAAACCTAAGTCATATACAGTCTATGGTCTGAAAGAGACCAGACTGAAACTCAGCCATTAACGTGACGGACCAGGCCGGGAGCACAGGGGGGAACAATACCTGATATTCTCAGCTGTAAAGGGTAGGCTAAGTAGATTCATAGAAGGCTGAAAGTCACAGGACATGTCTGTTCTAATAGTCAGCACCATAAATCTCAAGCATGTGGGAGCCCACTCTCATATTTAATGGGTCTATAATAATAAAAAAATCTATGTTTATGTCATTTCAGTGGGCCGATGCAGAAAGAGGACCTCTCTCTTTGTCTTTCTCTCTCCCTCTCTCTCTCTTTCCCTCTCTCTCACACACACACACCTTTATTGCAGGCCACTTTATTAGCCTAATTTGTGTGTAGTGTACAGCTTGGGTAGTGTACTTGTGGTTGTAGGTGTCACTTTGATATGATTACGTATGTATGAGCTAGAGTGGTCAAAAGGCATAGTTTTGCATAGTGATGAATCGTCAAATACTGTGAACATTTTCTGCAGCTGACCCCCCCGCCCCCCCCCCCCCACGCTG
>OMNW01010276.1:0-11374 GCA_900303245.1 Selene dorsalis
TTTCAAAATGTCTTTCTCAATGTTTTATGAAGAAGGAAATTAATTCAGCATGGCTGTGGTGAAATGTAAACAAAAACTTTGTTGACAGGAAAACTCTACAGGGGAGCTCAAGTACAAAATGCTCCACTACAAGTAAGGGTTATGTACTATAGGAAAATAGTGTTAGCAAATTGTTAGAGGTAAAAGTAAGCTACACTCATAATTTATGAAAATACCCCTGGCAGGTTCCAATATTTTTTCTGAGTTACTTTAAAACCCACTGCAGCAGGCATTAGAAGCAATATGACCCACAGCCCAGGGTTTTAAGGGGTTAATGGATTATTAGAGCTAATAAACCAACATTGACGTTGTGAATCCAGATGTGCTGTGTTGTGGGCCCACATCAGGTCACCAAAACCAAACAACATGTCAGCTGTGTGGACCTTTGACAAAGTGTGACAGAGACTTGATAATGTCCGCATTCTGCAGCGCATGATAAATATACATGTCATATTGACTGTGCTTCATATTCTATCAGTTCATCCTGTATTCAGTTTGTAAGATGTTCAGCTATCCTCATTGTACAGTTGTCTTGAAACAAAGTGGCCGTAGAAACCAAAACAGTTTTGTGTACTAGACGTGTTCATTTCTGCTGGACGTTTTAACATCTATGGGGGATTTTGGAGTTGGCAGTTTTTGGCGTTGGCTTCATTTTTCAGCCTCAAAAGGTTGAAGCTTCTTCAATCTCCACAGATTCCAGTGTTGAAATGACCAACATTACAGTAAAAATGAACATGTTTGTTCAGGCTTGTCTGAAAACATTCCCATGTTTATTATTATTATGTTGTCGGAGGGAATCATGTCAAGAAAATCACAGACGAATGTAAATTGGGTGTGAAAACACAAGTGCAAACGCCCTGAAACACCCACCCTCAACATTAAGCTTGTGGGAATGCACTTCAACAAAGAAGAGCCTTCTGTAGCTTTCATATGACGGTGACTGAACAACTGAAACTGGAATTTAATCGTGGTCACTGGGCCACAAGGAACAAAGGACTAATGAAGAACTAATGGGGAACTAATGAAGCTTGCAGCAGCCTATATCCACAATTGACTCTTGGTCTTTTAAATCCTTGAGAAAATATCAGTCACAGGCGACAGAAAACCCTTAGATAAAAATCAATTGCTGGTTTGAAACCATTGAAAGCTGCATACATTTACATGTAGACAGGCACAGATGAAGAACAGTACTAAACAACAATCTCTCTTTGAGTCTTCTGCTTATGTTGGAACTACAGGAAGAGGAACTTTCACTGGAAAACACAGACAAATACAAATGAGTTTTCAATTTGAATTTTCTTGAAATTATGTCTTTGAAGAAGAGAAGGGTAATGTGGCATCCCTAATTATCCCAAACAACCAGGATTGCCTTGATACCAGCTCTTCTGGCTGTGCATATTCAACCCTTGGGCGGTTCTACTAGAGCAAAGTTTCATAAAGACAAAGTTAAATGTTTCTATCTCGTTATTTCAGGCTTAAATTCTGGCGCTTAGAGCCTGAATAAAACTATTGAAACTTTTTGAGTAAATATTTGGACTAAGATCACAGCAGTTAAACTGCACATTGTTTTTATAACCTGAGGAAACATTAATGTGGCCGAGGAGCTAAGAAGACGAAACTGCCTCATATTACAGTTGCAGATGCATTTACTATTGTACAACTTCTGTTGGATTTAAGATGTTCTTTTCTTTCTATGTATATATTTTTATGTAGGTTTTTCTCTTTGCTGTCACTTTGCCACTGCATGGGCTAAGTTCACAAACGGTAGAGTGGGTCATCCAGTCACAAAAGGGTTGGTGGTTCGATCCCCGGCTCCTCCAGCCTACATGTCAAAGTGTCCTTGGGCGAGATGCTGCCCCACACTTACCCCTGATGTATAAGTGGTGGGTGAATATGTGTGTGAATGCTTAGATTTCAAGCTCAATGTGAATGAGAGAATGTGACTAATGTGACAGTGCTAAGCTCTTTGAGTGGTCTTTGAATGGTCCTAGAGACTGGAAAAGCACTACAGCAGCCATCTTTACTTGGAGTCTAGTGGCTATAGCTACAGGTTGCTGAATTTCCTTCATTCTGTGCCGTTGTGCTGTGTGTGAATATGTTTGATTGAATTTCATCCATTTCTTCCACATCGAGCAATCAAACTGAAAATCTTATGTAAGGTCGTATTGTATTATTCCATCATAGAGGAAGTGTGCAAGGGAGCAGGACGTTGATCCAGTTGTGTGTACGCTCCTGCCATGTGGGTACTTCTGAGTGCACACAACACATCTCTGACTAGAACACTACATCTATAATGGATACAAAACTTTTAACTATTTCAGTGCTGTTACACAGATCTAGAGTAAAACAGAGAGACATGTGGGCTCCACCATGTCCCATACCCTGAGAGCGTAATTGTTGCTTCATGATCATGATATTGCTATTCATTCTCTAACAAAATGCCTGTGATCAACTGTATTTGGTAGAGTTACTACTTAAGGTTTAGTATATGGGTCTTCATGAGCAATCACATCTGTGTCCCACACATTGGTGCATTTACGTAGCTGAAACTGTCCTACCATCTGAAGTCTATAAAATCATTATCAGACCATTCTATACAGCTGATTACAAAAACATCATCAGGGCATGAATGCACCGACAGGAAGGATTCACTCTACAGCTACTGCCCTTTTACCTCCATTTAAACTCTACAGTTGATTAACTTGAATGCAAAACTGTGCACACGTGGGATTCATTAGGATGCATTCGCTATGTGGAGCAAGTTTCAGGCCTCTGTGAGTTGATTTTGATGGGTTGCTGAAATGAACTGAAACCAATTGGCCCCTGGAAGGCAGCAAAAACACTCGCATGAATTGGAAAAATTGTGAGCAATATAAGTTATAAAAAATGTATCATAAGTTAATTACATTGTGGTCAGCATCAAACTATTTCTTCACACTTAGTTTGCCTTCAATGTGAAGCAGAACAGGCTCTGCTTCTCTTATTGATTTGTTGTGTGTGGATCCAGTCAATGTAGTGACAATACAATGTCATGACATCCAACAGAAGAAGAACAACAATAAACTGATACCATGTTCGAGGGATGCAGTCCAGCAGCCCGTCTGCACTATGGGTAATAAATCAATGTAAACTGACAACTGTCCACACTGCGTCTCTGTAAATGACACAACCTGAGTGAAACCTCTAAGATCAGCTGGTGCGTTGACCCAAAGCCAAATACATCTGATGCCGGGCAAACGCTCTGATACACCCTGCGCCATGTACAGTGAATATACACACACACACTCACACACAAGGGTGCACCAGCAGAACACAAAAACACCCTAAGGCTGGTTGGTTAAATGAGAGTTGCACACACACACACACACACACACACAAGCACAAAAATACACAAGTGTCCTACGAAAGGCCAGACATGCCGATTAGGACGCTCCCCAGGGCACTATGTATCTTATCTCCATTGCTCGTGTAGCGCCTGTTAGCCAGCTAACAGACATGGGACAGCTCACAGGCATCTGAGGGTGCACCGAGACCAGATAAGCAGTAAATTAGAGCCGAGCAGAGGGACGGTCCGTGTGACGCAGCCCCAGGATGAGTCTACATGATACCAGGCTAACTAGAGGCATGAGACCGCCATTAAATGGAGATGGCACTCTGGGCATGAATGCAGTTATTTAAGATTTAGGATTTACTACAGACAAGAAACAGCATATAATTACACAAGCTCTGAGTCGTACAATGTTTGCATTTGTAATGAAGTGCTTGCGCATCTGCATTTGTTTAGCTTGCAATTAAGCAATACATCATGACAAAAAAATAAAACAACACACCGAGGGGATGAAATTACCTCTGGCTGATAACAATGGTTCACATGGTAAAAATGTGTTTCTTTTTCCACAGTAATATTTCATCGCTACAACAATGTTTATTCCTCCTCTCCTGATTGATGGCACTTGTAGTTAATATACCATGGCCACAGTAAATAACCGTTTCTGTTTGAGTACCAGAAGCTCGTCAGTGGTTATGATGGATAGTTGATACTCCCAGCACACAACAGCTTAGACGAAGACTCAGCTCCTCACCTCAGTTTCTGTCATTACTTCTCACAGACACTGATCATCTACGAATGAGAACGGTCGACCCCTAGACAATACCATATTATATTTTTATCATATTTTGCATGTGCTGCAAAAGGGGTACCAAGTCTCACACACTCACTCAAACACAGTTTCACGCAGCCGACATATTGTTTTGTTTTGTTGACCCGTTGTGAGTCCACTACACAACACTTCTCTCAGCCACAGAAACCATATTATTTACCACAGGTGATCAGAGCCCAGAAGCTTCAGGTCAGATTTACTGATCACATACTTTTAATGAAAATTGGCCAGCAAAGATCAGCAGACAATCAGCTGCTGCATTGCTAATCAATCTAATCAAGGTTTGTATTGCTCAGTTGTTTGGAATACATGGCTGCGCTGCGTTTTTACACAGCTTCTTGAAGGTGATGGGGGCACTGCAAGCAAGGTGTTGGTTGTGGCAGCCGTGACACCAATCCTCCTGCACCAGGCCCGGGGCGCATATCAGGATGCCCACCGCGAGGGAGGAGGGCCACCAGGTCCACCAAGGATTCCACACCATGGCAGAGATCCCCCAGGTGATTGGTGTGGTTGATGGCACCATTCCTATCCTCAATCCATCCCGGGTGGCCCAGTGCTGGATCGGAAGAAAACACTTTGCTGCCTCCAATAGCCTACTCAGGTGGTGGTGGACCACGAGGGCCTGATCACCAGGTGGCCAGGAGGCACACATGACAGCTTTGTGTGGGCCAACTTGGCTGTGGGGCAGAAGGCAGTGGAGAGTTTCTTCCTTGGGACAGTGGCTACTCCCTCCGTAGCTACCTGGTGACCCCCATGACCAACCCCGGCAACACCAGCGGAGAAGTTTAATCGGGCCCACAGACACCAGGACCCTTGTTAAATTGGTGTTAGGTAAGTGGAAATCCCGGTTTTGGTGTTTTCATCACGTATCGGAGGGGCTGCACTTGTCACTGTGTGTGATTTATGCACTGATTAAGTGGTGGGTGATATAACAATTGATTTGCCTGACATCGATTGATTTAGTTTCAGTACCGTGGTGGTGGATAGCTCCTGTTAAGAGTATCTTAAGATGCTCCTAAGAAGGGAGTTAAGAAGGCGTCTGGGAAATACCCGTATCTTAGCGCTCCTTCTTAGCCGAACCCTGAGTGGTCTTAAGGCCTTAAGAACGATTGAATCGGGGAAACATGGCCATTTTCTGTTCATTAGGTGAAATGTGTCATATTGTGATCTTTGTGCAATTAGTTTGGACTATAGAGAAATGTCATACCTCACTTTATGGCAACATAAAAGTATAAAAGAAAAAAATCAAAACATTATCCACAATATATGTGAATATAATGGTCGTGCAACTTTGTTGCCAAGCCAGTTTCTACACTTGATGTTCACAACACTAACACTAACAATTCACACCAAGAAGCTAAAGATTTCACACTACATTAAAATCACAACCAGCCAACACCTGCAGTGGTATGAAATCCCTATCGTCTTGTATCAGACACTCTGCTGCATGACCTGCAGAGCAAAATTTCACCCACACAGTAGATTTGAGTCAGGAGTGAAAGTAAAAGAAGCTAATTATTCACTGAGAAAAAAAAAGACCCAACCACAATAAACACCAGTGATACCATTTTGAATCTGAACAATGACTGACAGCTTCCAAGAACTTCACTCCTGCGTTATACAGGTCCTAATATCAATCATTATTGATAGTTAATCTGTGACTAGAGATCATCTTCTTACACAATGCTGGCCCAAGCCTCCATAGGGCCCTAAGCAAAATTTGATTTTGGGGCCCTCTAATACTGCCAATAATACTGATTATTGATCACTCACACCTACTATAAACTTATTTAATTTTCTAATCCGTCATTACGAATACACTTGTGAAACTAGTTGTGAGAACTTTTTGGTGTAGTTAGATTGTAATCCAGTGATGAAGGCCATGGAAGCAGATAACAGATTTGCAAACTTGCAGAAAAATCTTTCAATTAATATTTGGCAAAGTCAGAAACTCCCACACAGAGAAATAATACATAAAACTTCAAAGAGCTGCACAGTTGCAGCCGTGTTCTTTCACCATCCTATTGTCAGCCTGGCATGTTTTTACCCATCTATGGTTTTTAATCTGAAATTGAAGCAAATTCAAGACCAAAAGAGTGGCCTGGGGTTGCTTTCCACTCAATATCCAAAGCAAATATTGTGGGATACTGAATATCATCTAGGCCTACTAGTACAAACCAATAGACAATGTATTTACTGTAAACACATCATCTGCTTTATTAATTTTGGTTTTAAATAAACTGCAACAACAATGTACAACAACAATCAAGTCCGACAACAAGTACAAACTGCAATTAAAGCCCCTCTGAGGAACTTTCATGTTTTGCTAGAATGAAGACCGCATTTCCCATGAGCTCTAGCACATACTGTCATAAAGACGATTATCTGGCTCGCGCGTCAGGGCTCCAGATTAAGCTTTTTGTGAGCAGTTTTAGGAGTGTGAGACAGACATGGAGCTCCAGGACCACTGATGTTAGTGACACCAAGCTGCTCCGCCTGCCTCGGCTGTCTCTGGTGCGGAGAAGCTTCTCACTCTGTTCGTTTTCTGCACGTAGTTGGTTGCAGTAAATTGCTCCGTCTTTCCCAGGAAATGCTGGGCGAGTCGACCACTAAGTAATAATATCAAAATAACTACAAAGATAAAATGATATTTATCGAAAATGGACACACAAACAAGTGTGGGTAATGTAGATTCATCCACATTAATATGAGACTCTTCTATAACCAAAAGCAACCTTCATGGGGTGTCTTTAAAACCAAGATTCAAAGCTTATCAAAGTAGCACAAGGATTTGGACTGAAACATGTCACAAACATGTCTTTAAAGACACCTGGGAGCTATTTTTGATTTGTGGAAAAATGGCATAATATGTCTCCTTTAAATCTAACCTAAACCTCATTCAAAGCCAAACTCTACAACCAAGTCTTAACCAAGAAACTGCCCTCCAACCTTGTGGGGTCCAGCAATTTGGTCGGACAAATCTCTTCAGACACCACAGATACAGTGAATAAAATAAAGTAAAAGAAGCACAGATACAGAGATGCATACCCACACAAGGTGAAAACAGTGGCATGGCTGTGAGATAAGTGTATGAGATGATGCCCTTTATATCTTTAATGGCTCACTTCAGGTATCCAAATGCCTGCAGGGTGGTGTTGGGGCGGTGGTGAACATTTAGCTCATGACATTTAGCTGGTACTCTTCAGCAGGGTGACTGTTGTACAATAAGAGAGCAATTGAGGTTTTGTCTCCAAGTTGAGGACAAGGAGCTGTTTATCTTAACAGCTGTGGTGGTGGAGTTTGAAACTTAACTGCATAGCCATTTCACTGAGGAATCTGACCGAGAGAAATAAAGCCATTTGGAATTTACAGACTGACAAATGGAAATCCACAGTGTCTTCATCTTTACTGTGATAAATGGATGCATTGGTGACCCATAGAGTTAGATGTTCAGGTTAATGTTTCAGATTGTTATGGAATCAGCCCCATTCTGCACACTATTAATAGCTGGTGTGGTATCCTCTCAGCAACAGTCACTCACTGTATTTACATCCTCTAATTAGCTCCCATATAGCAGTTTTAATTATTAGCTGCAGGGTCTGCCATTCCCCACACTGGATTCAAGTTCCTCTCACACCCACTCGGGACTGACAGGAAATGATGCAGTTTGTAATTCAGTGTGATATCAGCTTCATCTTCTTCATCTTATGTTCTCACAATCTCCCACAATTTACTAATAAAGCTGAGGCAACATTTCTAACTGCTGCGGCACAGCATTAAAAGTCACAGGAAACACAACATATTCACCACAGAGGTTAGTGCTGACAACCTTAAGGATGCTTTTAGAAGGTATATGTTAAACATACGAAATCATGAAAATACTTTCTCACTTTATTTTTATTCAAAGGTGTTGAACTGGTAGACACTCCTCGCTAAATAGATGTATGAAGCAGGAACAATCCAAACCTCAGAAGAAGAAATAAATTACAAAAAATGTGATGTGATGCGATGTGATACATCAGCATTACTGTAAATAGAAACAACAATGTGATGCTGTGAAACATGTTGATATTAAATGAGTAAGATATTACTACTAAGGAGTGTCCAGGTGAAAATACACAACTGTATTACAGGTGAAATTTAGATGAAAAAAGACAAATCAGGTTCCTCACTATTAAATCCATGAAACCAAATAAATATTTATTTTCCTTATATTGTAAGAAGCACAGTGGTACCAGCCCAAAGATCTAAGCATGTCACACATGAGACCTGTTTCTGCCCAGTTCCACCTAAATTATTATTATTGCTACTATTTTTTGCAACTGGCCAGTAAATAATTCTCTCAACTGAATTATTTATTGTCACCAGATCAGAGTCCATTGCCTGCCACTGTTTACATTCTGACTCTGCAGTTGTTTTGTCAAGTTCAGATAAATCGGTGGTCTTACATACATTAGGTGTAACTGTAACACGCTCTGCTCGATGCTACCTGATTAAGTTTGCTACATCCCCACCCCACCATCCGCCACCCTCTTTCCCAAATCATCTCCTGTCATCATCTGACAGCTATCTAATAAAGGCCAGAAAAAAATCATCTTTGAAAGAAACCTGTCAGCTTTGACACGCACACCTTTTAATACCAAAATCAATAACACCTTATCTGAGCCCTGGCGTTTATGCTGTCAGCACAGCACTCCACCGCAGCCATTCTCTGCATGTGTCACTCAAACCCAGTGCCTGTGCGTCATTGTTGTTGATTTCAAAGGAAAAGTACTCGGAACTAACTTCCAAATCCAAGCTCTCTTTGGCCCAGCAAACCAGTTCTGGGCTGTGGTGCGCTAAGCTGCCATTAACTCACTCTTAATGCTGTAAATGACGGGTGCTGCTGTGCTATAACAATGCTTTAGAATTGTCTCTTGATTGTAGGGTGTATAGTGGTTAAAGAGTATTGGTAATAGTTCTCCCACTTTCTTCATCAATGTATAGATTCATAGACTTGCAGTTTGGTTTGATGGGATTTTTTTCATGGTTGTCTGTTTCAGGCTAGTTTCAGGTTACATCCATGTAAAGCACAATCATATGACATTGTCAGAATTGCTGTGTGAAGTCTAAAGTAAAAAGAGTTTCCTGGGGTCATAGTGACTCTGAGCTCTGACTGCTTTAAAACTTCACCCTTAAAATCTAATCAGTTCATCCTTGAGTCGAAGATGATCTTTGTGACCAACAAAAAATTTCCAACAAATGAGATATTCACGAGACTAGGGTGGACAGACAGACAACACGAAAATCAATATACAGTACACTTCCTGGTGGGGCTGTAGCTGATGCATAAGGATGCCTCAAGTTTCCAGCAGATCATTGCTTACTAAGTAGTACTGTTATTGTGGGAAAATGACATCAGGATTAGAAGGGTCAAAAGGTGTCAAAAGTCAAATTGATAATTGAACATTGGCCTCAGGGGCTTTCTCAGCATCAGTTCATGTTTTACTAAAGGTTTCTAAGAGGGCAGAGCATGGCAGTCTAAAATTCTTTGCAGAAACTGAATCAGTTGTATCCTAAGCACAATCGGGCAAGTGACTAAAAGTGACCGGACCAACACAAGATCAATATGTCAGACTTAGTTTCCTGCAGCATAGAAAAACAACTTCATCATAGATACAGAAGTTACTAAATCAGCAAAAGACGGCTGTCCTAAAGAGGCCTCAGAGGATGAGTATCAGTTTTTAACCTACTACTCAAGCTTCAAAACCAAAGCCAAATGCTTAGGGAGGGCTCAGCATTTCAGAGTAGATGCTAGAGATTTATGACAGAAGGGTGTATGTAAGGACAGGAGAGAAAATAATACCGAAATGTACCAGACCGTCAGTGATATATGGTGGTGGAATATTCAAGTATGGGGCTAATTTCTCTGCACACAGCGCTGTCTACACCCTGAGGAGTATCACCTCATTCCCCAGAGACATGCTATAACTCCTGGTTACCATCTTTGTGAAGGAGGACCGATGCTGCATTAGGACGATGACCTAAACGCACCTCAAACATTTGCAAGAACAAGAGAAGAGTCTTGGCTGTCATGAACTTTCCTCCACAGTCACCTGACCTCAACCCCATTGAATATTTATGAGATCACTTGAGTTAGAATTCTGAAGTCTGTGGTGTAACAAGAAGCTCTGAGGAACATTGTCAGGTCATGCTAGGAGAACATCAGGGTTTGTATTCCGTGCAGCTCTTATCTATATTTTTTCCTAATTGTTAAGTTGATATTTTCATTTGCAATGAAAAAAAAATGTATTGCCTTCAAACCCACCTCAAAAGAACAATTCGACAACATTTCTTATTAGTTGTAAAAAATCAAAAGAATAATAACAACAATTGCAAAAGCCTCTCTGGCGTGACACACACAATAACACAGTTATTTCTCTTCAGGCAGTGTACACTGTAGGAATGAAAATTTTATAACTTCATTAAAAAAATAGTTGTATGTGTTGTGTGTGTGGGATGGCAACATGTTGAGATAACAGCACATGCTGCCGCTAAAGAGACTCCCACAGAAAGATAAGGCTAAAGCTAAGAACAAGAGGAAAAGCATGACGGAAGGTGAAAAAAGTAAGAACTTCAACAGTAGAAGAGGAGATAGAGAATGAACCTTGTGTTTTTCACACTGTTTTTCCCATGATGCCCTCCTCATTCCTCATAAGACAGCTCTGTTCCTGCAGCTTGTTACTTTGCTCTTGGCTGCATGACAGTCCTTTTCTACCCTCAGCGGTGTGTTAGCTACAACGAGAAGAGGCCGGAGGCGGGAGATGAGACAGTGAGTGAGGGGGAGAAAGAGTAGGATGGGAGAAAGGATGTAGAGGTGGAAGCACGAGCGGTGCAATGGAGGTGCAAGGGCCAGACAGCAAGCGAGAGTGACAGGAAGGAAGGAAGGAAGGAAGGAAGGAAGGAAGGAAGGAAGGAAGGAAGGAAGGAAGGAAGGAAGGATGGATGGATGGAAGGAAGGATGGATGGATGGAAGGAGGAATGAAAGGAAGGATGGATGGATGGATGGATGGATGGATGGAAGGAAGGAAGGATGAAGGAAGGAAGGATGGATGGATGGAAGAAGGATGAATGGAAGGAAGGAAGGAAAGGAGGAAGGATGGATGGATGGATGGAAGAACGGATGGAAGGAAGGA
>OMNW01010276.1:11394-26367 GCA_900303245.1 Selene dorsalis
GAGGGGCGGGTGGTGGAAGGATGAATGGATTGATGGAGGGTGTGAGCTGCGGGGAGAGGGAGGCAAAATCAAATTTGGAAAGAGATGAATGGAAGGATGGACAGTTGAACAAGCCAGCAGGAAAGTGAGAGCGTTGGTGAGAATAAATGGTAGGAGAGAAGCTGTGAAATGTGAAAAAAGAATGCTGAAGGGGAATGGATGATTTTATGCCAGCCCATAAGGTCTGGGATGTCTATGCATGAACAAGAGGAGAGGAAGGGAGAGGAGGGAGGGGGGAGTCACGGCTTGCTGGGAGTGACGCATGAGAGAATCCTGAGGAGCCTCCAGGCAGGCTTCCACCAATGGTGGGTGAATTCCTTCAACCTACAGCCCAATGCCATGGCAACACCACGCAGAGGCTGGCAGGAAGTCAAGTGGAAAGGCTTCGGGTTAGCCTTGGGAGCTTGTACGACATGGAGTAAGGGTTAATTCACATTTGCCTACATACGACCCACCAAGCAGATTCCATACATGACAGGATGTGATGTGCATGACTTGTGCAGGACTGGTGCTGCCCGCACCTCCAGGCTTTCTTAACCCATATTTAATGGGTAATTTTTTTTGTTTTTTATTTTTTGATAATAACAAAATGTGAAATGAAAATGTTAAAACTGAAATCCATGCTGAGGATGTTGAGGTTCCATCAATCATTGTATCTATATAAAATGTCCACACAACAAGAACTTGTCCTGTCGTTCCAATGCAGCTCAGTACTCCAAGGAATGAATAGAAGCTGGTTGGAGAGTCTGTGTTTAAACTGGGGGCTCCAGTTCATGACCCAGTGCCAGCAAGCATCTGCTCTGCTAAAAAGACCTTGGACATGACACGAAAGCTCTGCCAGCAGCTGGGTGCAGTGGCTGACCTTGCGCTCTGATTTGTTCGCTGCTGGTCAAGAAATTTGCCCTGTGGGGATCAATTAAGTATCACATTAATATTCCTCTGCCCTACACAAATCTATGCCGCAGAGAAGGCTGAGACCTGAACTATGTTTTATAAAGAATACTGTCCTCTGAATGTTGGGCTGATGCATGTGTGAATGGGACACAAAGCATACCTGGAAGAATGTGTTTGAATGCAGCACTATACAATAAGTATATTGTAAATGTAGGAAGACAATTTCCCATTTTCACGCTCAGAGGAATCTTGTAATGCAAGTTCAAACAGCCGTGAAGTGGACCTCGCCATTTCTTAACCTTGACGTTAGCTGAATGTCTCATCTGCCTGCCTCTCTCCCATCACTTGCTCATGCCCTAAAGTCTCTAGGCCTGTGCTAACTGTGAAGGTCCATGTAAAGGCCATTGCTGCTGAATAGATGGGATGTATGAAAGAATGCTAATGTTAGTTGGTCTATGATCTTTGCTTCATGTTAGAGATTAACCAAGTAGTGTAGCTGGTTTCTAACTGCTTTAAATTGTAGTTTAAATATTAGCTTGTTCCCAACTTTGCCATAAGTTACACTAGAAGCAACCGGTTTCAGCTAGTTTATCTTTAGCCTTTAGCGAACTTCTAACTTTTGTCTTAAGTCACTGTTTAACTAACTAATGCTTGGCATTTTACAACACACCCAGAGTGTTGGCTTGGCGTTTTATTACAAATATCAAATGTCATGTATCATCTAAGTAAAAACAAACAAAAAACAGTACACAGCCATAAGTATTGAGACGTTGGAGGATTTGGTCATTTAGAATCCAGTATTTTTTGTCAACTATCTTAAGTATTTCCATTTATAATCCCCCTGCAGCAAAAGATAGAAGATACAAATAGTGTACTTTCCTTTTCATTTAGTTGACAGCTTAAGTTAAAGGGGAACTATGCAAGTCTGGTCTCTTTTCCTCTCATTTGCTAACCCTCCTCCAGGCCATGTGCATTTGTTTTTGAGGAAGCTGGCGAGAAAGCAATCCATGGAGCAGTGGATAACGTTATATAACATATATGATGTTACGACGTGTATATTTACGTAGTCTTAACTGTCATAAACAAGAGATTACGGGTTACGGGGCGCATTTGTGTCGCGGTGCACAAAGACAAGAGCTGGGACACCGGGTTGGAGACGTTGAGATTGCAAGGTTGGTTTGCAGCCAAGAGACTCCAGGTGGAAGACAGAGAGCCTCCATTCACCCTCTAACAAGTTACAAGTCATGTATGTAACCATCACAATTACTCTGAAGCTGTTTAATTAAGGTAAAAATGTAGCATATCTACAGCAAAAATACTGCTTAGTTCCTCTTTAAACTAGTTAGAAACTGCAACCTTCTCTGCAGTAGGTTTCCTTTGCCCTTAGGCCAAGGTTAACTGTGGCTTTAACCTCTGCAACTGATACTGATTCATATCACCGTTGGCACAGTACATAGATAACCCTGGAATATGTTAGCTCCTCAATAAAGACAAATATAAAACAAAATCTTTTTGCATCATTTGGGTATTAAAACTTGAGTTTTACATAAGGAACAGTAAGAGTTGTGAATATACAACATTACAACTTGGCAATGAAGAATAAGCAGTATTTCCCCCTGGAAGGTTTTCAGTTAAGGCTTCAATCATCACTTGAATTAACCAGAACAAAAGTGTCAATGAAAATATGCCCCATGTTGTGATTTAGGCCGACAAGACAAATGCATTTGTGACTAAAAGATATGTGGGAACAAATGAACAGTGAAAGACAATTGATTGAGGGTGAAAGAGAAAGAAGTGGAAGCCAATCAGTGTTCACAGGTTTCGCCATGTTTTACCTGATTAGGTGAGATGACATGATGACAGCAGCAATTGGCAGACTATCAAACTATTGTGGTTCTAAAATTGTCATCCGGGTCAAATGCCATATTATTAGTACGAACTGCGCTTGCTACTGCTCATACACAGTATGCGATATACATATATAGGCACTTATACACACTCACACATGCGATATATATTTGGAAATTTATGCAAGCTATCTTTTGTTAGCTGTGCTCAAGGGTGTGATTTTCATTTTGGCACTGGTGGAGACATCTGCTGGAAACTATTCAAGACCATGCAGCTATACTATTTAACAGTGACAATGGTGTGTTATTGGATATGAGTATAGAGTACATCCAGACCTAAGGAACGTATAGAGACAAGGACACGTGTTTATTTCTCTTGATTCATGTATTTAAATCAATAAGGACCCATAGGTAAATCTTATTTTTTCTGGATGCCAATGAAAAATATATCCATCTTTTAATCTAATCTAAATTCAAGACTGAACACTGATGAAAGTAATGATATCCCTCAGATGTCCTAACTGCTCCTCAGTCATAATGCTGCCCCCCTGCTGGAAACAAGCAAACCTGTCCAAACCATAAATGCTAAAAAATACTACTGTTTTCCACTACCTTAAGACTAACTTGTTCTAAAATCTGATTTTATATACCGGTTTTACATTATAAAAGCTTTTGATTGAAGCACATCGATGACCTCAATGACCATAATGACCTCTGTGTTTGACCATGCACTGTCACACCTTATTGTTAATTAACGAAGCTGGCAACCATTACACTTTAATATCACAGAACAGTCTCAAAGAGGTACAACCCTGGCTGTAAATTATTTGCCTCATTTCAGTGATACTGAGATCTTTAAGATTTCTTCATGGTCATTCTTCCAATGTCAAAGGAGTTCTGTGCAAAATAAGCAGTTTGTTGTAAAGACCAATGAGCATTAATAACACCACTGGAAGAAAGGACTGTTTTCCCCTTCTTTCTACTGTTTTTGGAGCTCTCGTCTGCTGGCCCTAATTGCAGAGCCTGACAATGACTTTGGTAACAACACAGTGTTTTTGCCATTCCTTTAGCTTTTCTCTCACTAAACCACCCTAACTTCCCTATTTTTCTGTGGACACCTCATTGCTTTCATTGGTAAAATGATGGTTCATGTTGCTTTGGTTTCTCTTCTCAGAAATTCCCCACCCTCCCCCTGCTTCCTCCTTAATACCACACCAATAATGAATGAACTCCACTGCTCTAGCAAGACAATCACTCCCCTTATCCTCTGAGGTAAACAATTCTTTCAGGATTATGGACCGGGCTACATGTCACATCCCAGTGGTTTGCTTGTAAAGGCGTATTTGAATTATACAAAAAAAAAGAAAAAAAATCCCTGACACAGTTGGCAAGCACACAGAGGTAATTAGACGCCACTAAGCAGTTTACTGAAGATGCCAACACAAAGACATTAAATACAACTCTACTGTGTCAGACGGGTGGGGGGTGGAGAGGTAGGCAGAGGGACGATTAGGGGAAACAGGAAGAAAGCTGTTGACATTAAACACTTGGTATGTGTACTAAATCCATACAGTCCATTTTACTTGTCCTGGTGTTTACTCATGCTAGCAGCACGGCCAGCAGCGTTGGTCAGCTCCTCGCCACTGAAATATCTTATCAGCTGTTGGATGACCTCTGATGAAATGTTCGCCCGAGGCTGACTGTAAGATTTTGGTATCATCATGTCTATGTCTGAATGTTTCAACTTTATGACCAGAGTGCTGCAGGAATGGTCATACAGCCTGTTAATTCATTTCCCAATTGTTTGGTTTTTGGTTTAATATGAACTGTGGTGAACACACACTCAAGGCATTGTCACATTATTAGTCTATGACATAAATTGCATTGGTAAATATCCCACATGTGATTACTTTTAGTGTCTTTAATGTGTCTCATAGCTAGACTAGTGACATTCCAATCAGCCTCAGCTAAATGCTATGATTAGTGTCAATTAGCAAAGTAATGTGTTAAACATGTTACTTTTATTGCTAAAATATCACCATACAGCCTCTCAGAGCTGCGAGATGACCACCCTGACCTAGGCCTACAGTATGAAAGAATAAATGAACAAACAAAACTATATTAAACTCCAACAAGGAAATGTGAGAATTGTGTTAATTCAAAACAAGGACATGCTATAATTGAGTTTTATTTACAGTTTATGATATGTAAAATGGAAATGGGCTATATCGCCAAGCAGATACCAAGAAATGAGCAGCAGTTTATATCTCGAGATTACAAAATCCACAATGGGACAGAGCTCGACAATCCTCTAGTGGTGGTGAATGAACTCTTCTTAGAGTTGAACGTTCTAACACATTTTTCTTCAATGAAATGTAACCACAGCAGTATATATTTGACCTTTTTTTTGCGACATTTTAGAAGAAGCAGAGCTTCCCTTGCAGTCTCAGAGCAAATGACTCTGCTTCATACTCACCTCTTCCATCTCTTCTGTGTTGTGTGAGGGTAAGTCTGGGAACCCAAACACACAATTCAAAGATCACGTGCTCCCTAATCTCTTTGCTTTCTTGTGGCTGAAGGCTCCTCAGTTCCCTAATAGGAATGTGCCCTGGCCTCTGTCTTACTAGTGACAACCAGAGCAGAGCATTTTCATAGCTTTTGGATTTCCAAGTCTGATTAGAGTAAGTGATAAGCTGTTATATATTGTAAGACAAATCTTTTAGGTTAAACTGTTTTTTTCTGGCCAGATGTCTTTGACTGAATGTGACCGTTCAGAGGTTTTTTCCCTGTTGTTTTATCTTCCTCCAGACCAAACAAATCATCACTGGTCTGCAACTCTAGTTTCCCAAGATCCTATTTTTTAAGGCTCTCCTGCTCTTTTGGTCTGATTAGCCACTTTGACTAATGATTGCTGGCTCGCTCTAAGCTCAAGGGGGGTAACTGAAAAGTTTGTGAAGAATGACCAATTAAGGTAGAAGTTATTTTCTCAAGATGTAAGTAAGACTGATAATGTGAAACTTTAGCTAGAACCATGGGAGCACTTAAAACTTGCTCTTTTCCAATTACAACCAATTCAGGCCACAAATGTGACGAACAAACCAATCAAACCACTTCATATAAGGACTCATGAGTAAAAAAACAACTTTTAAAATAGTAGACCTGATGGAAAAGGCAACAACAGCAGGAGAAAAGAAGTGTATAAGATGTGTATAAGTCCTATCGGGGTTGTTTTCTATGCAGGTGACACTAGTAGTTTTTTTTTGTTGTTTTTGTTTTTTGTTTTCACAATTATCAAAAAAAATACTTTTGTTGAACTTTTTGATTTGCACCTTTTTAAGCTGTCTAGAAAACTTCACATTGCTCAAGTGCTCCAGCCATGCCGGCCAATAGGGGGGAAGAAACGGGTCTGTTGTCCCACTGGAACTAGTAAAATCAACGTAGAGCAAGGTAAGAAACAGCGCAGCCAACATTTACCAGCCTTGTAACATAACCTAACTGGCCAGCTCGAAGGTTAATGTCCATTAGCATGTATAAAAGCCTGACAACAGGTTATCTTTGACAAACACAGTTGAGTTTGGTAGCTCAGTCAGAGAGGATGAGACAGAGAGAAATCCAGCTGCACTCAGGTGACAGAGAGAGTGATGCGGGAGGGGCCTGCTGCCCTGGAGTGGTTCAGGGACAGAGTCAGGCTCCCGATAGAGAGAAGAGAGAGAGAGAGAGAGAGAGAGAGAGAGAGAGAGTCACAGTGGAGCAGGAGGGGCCTGCTGCCCCGCTGGAGAGTCTGAGCAGGATGGATTAGAGACTCAACAGACACTTAACTTCTACAATCCTGCATTGTGGCCAACTAAAGTGACCGACTCTGATAGAGTGAAGCTTGTTTATGTGATGGCCAAACGAACGCCTTTCTCAGAGAGGGCAAAGGAATTGCCAGCAGATGCAGAGGGCAGGTAAGAGGGGAGGAAGAGCAAGAGAAAAGGAGAGTACTGGGCGTGGGGGGGGCCCATCTAAGATTATCTCGTCCCGGGCCCAGGCAAGTTTGTCAGCTGGCTTGGCTCCAGCCGTTACTGTTCTGCATTAATCAACAACTATCAAGTTCACTTAACGTCAGTTAATATCAATAAGACCACAGCCACCACAAAGACAGGTTTCACCACGTGACCACAGCTTTAGCTTTGCACCGCATCCTAAATATTGTCATGCAAACAATACTGAATCACAAAAGTCATACTCTATAAAGTGAGATTCCTTTCTGTCTTGAGGTCTGGACTCCATATCAATACTGTGCAAGTATCAAAGCCTTAGTCCACAGAAAAAGGCAGGCAGCCCATACTCAGATATTGAACCTTAAAACCAGCTGCAGGTCTTCTGTAACTTTGTGATGTCACGACAAAGCAGTCACTGCTCTCAGCCACGCTCCAAACCAAGTGGCCTATTCCAGGTAACGACAACACCAAGCCTGTCGAGAGGTGACAAATGTCTTCTTAATACTCTGCAAGCTTTATGGGAGGAAGAAAGGCATCTTATTTTTATGAGAATATAGTTGGAGGTCAAGTTAGTGACACTGAATCAAGCTGCATTACAGTAAGCTGTATATACAGTAAATGAGTCCTGTGTATTGGATTGGACTGAATTTTGCAGGTGTGTGTGTGGGAGAGAGAGAGAGATAGAAATAGAGAGTCATGAGGTTGCCCTTGAGAGCAGACAACACATTTATTCATTTTCCATGACTTTAATCCTATCGATGTAGAGGGGGATTTAAAAAGCTGACCCCAGATCAACGTTCAAATGTCACCTGAGCTTTTACACTAATACCCATAATACCCTGAACCCGCAGCCCAATCATGTCGTCTCTCCGACACTGATGATGTCTTCACAGTGACACAGCAATGCGGACTCATCCCTCACATGTATCTCACAGATCGTAGGTTAATTAGCTTTTAAAATCAGGAAGTATTCATCCTCAGCTCTTAAGCATGTCATTTATAATGAGCCTCCAGTTTAACTGTGATTAATGCTTGGAGCTACCCCATCACACCCACTGTAAGAAAGGGTCAGTAAATACCACAGCAATATGATCATTAGATTTAGAAATTTTTGAAAATTAAGGCCTGACACTAGAAGAAGGAACAGGTCATTGAAAAACTGGGCACGAACATCGATAGAGAAAAAAATCAAAATCTGGCCAGTGATTTCAGATGAGGATGTCTGCAGTCATTTTTTTCTGGCTTCGATCCACAGTTTTTTAATATTGAATGTCTATGGATGAGTCTGATTCCATGCCAAGATGCTCAACATAGTAAAAAATGATAATTATCTACAGAGAAGCCAGAGCTACAGCATGTTGATTAAATATTTGTCTGATGCAGAAATAACAACTGAAGTCCACAAAATTTTCCACAACACATTTCTTGTGAGTGACTTGATCCTGATTGAAAACCGCAGAGCAGATTGGTTTAAATTATTGATCAGATGGGCATGAAATCAGGAAAATGTGACTCTTGGAACTGGTCGGAGATCAGGTGACGGTTTTACTGGTAAAGATGTCTTATTGTGTTGGAGCTGATGAGGGACAGAAACAGAGGTGGGGTATCAGTTTCACAGAAAATAACATTTTGATCTTGATTTTTTTTTTAAATGAAATGAGAAAATCAGTCTTGGTGACATGACATGTTCTGAAGATCAAGGCTTTCGTATAGTCTGAGGCCTCATACAGTACAGATCTGAGTAGTGTGTGTAGGATACTGAGTGCTGTTCTAGTTTGAAACTTGGCAGAAAACTCTACACCTAAAACTAAACTAAAAACCTGAATGTTTTCTACACTACAGACTGAAACAACAGATTGTATTGCACAGAAGCTCAGTGAACTCAGTCAATTAAATCATGTTTTACGTTCACACTCTCTAATCTTCGCTCCCACATGCAGTGACCTGCTGCAACTGCTCAGCTGTAGCAGAGCAACAAGCAGGGCTGAGGGAGACCAAACACATCAGAAGAAAGACAGCTCATTTTTACTTTAATTGACACAATGCATGGAAATATGTCCAGATGGGCCCTGATAGAGATTGTTCTGTTAAAAACACAGCAGTTGACATATACTGCTCTGTCAGGCTTTCACTTTAGTCTCTGTCTCTCTCATTTTTGTGCAACACACTCTTCATATTGTGACTGTGTTCCGAGTGATTGAACAAATTGTTGGTGTTACCCATGGTCAGTGTCCATGCTGCATTCCCCACGGTCTGGTGGTCATGACTGATAAGAACCAATCAGGAGGCCAAGTGGGTGTCTCAAGTCGTCATTTCCAAAAGTCTCGGTTTGTGTCCAGACTGCAGTGCAACTAAAACAGAACCAGCAGGGTTTCCAAAGGTCTCCACTTTAGGGCCCTGAGAACTCCACAGCAGTGTGGGTGGATGCTGGATATAAATGTGGCAAAAGTATATGAATAACTCTAAAAAAGCAAAAGAAACAAAAGTAATGGTCTCTGATAACATGGACACATATCATTCCTAATAGATGTGACAGGCAAAGAATGAAACTGCACCAGGGCTTCCATGTGAAAACCAATGCTTCCATTTAACTTTAGCTACATATTTATTTGTTGATAATCTGAAAAATCACCACATGCAAGCACAGAATTTCATCTGCCACAATGTGACAGTTTGACCAGCTTAATGTACAAATTGAAATCGTAATGAAAACGCAGCTAGTGAGAGATTCGGACTGCCCAAAAAACAGGACTAAAGGACTCCACAGACTTGGAGAACAGCTGGGAATTGCTCAGCAAATTTAGATCCAGGCTCTGGTTAAACTAAGCAGTTGTTCTTCTGATCTGAAACCTGTGCACGTTTTTCAAGAACACACTGGTGACATGTGAAGTTCATTCTTTCTAAAACTGCTTCAAAAGGATTGATACTGCCTTTCCTGAGAAGTTTAGGATGTCAGTCATCCACATTGTTATGGAGCCACAGTAAATCACAGCAATGAGCAGAACATGCTGTAAAAAAAAGTGGGGCAGTGAAAACGGTTGCAGATAATATGATTCCCAACCCCGGGTCGAGGGCCAGGGCAAAGCTAAGCTGCAACATCAGGAGATCTACAAGTCCAGTGTTTATGTAGCTGTCACAGACAGCCACGGCTGAATGTTTGGTTACGCTGCTTTTCAGTGGAGAGCGGAGGAAGGCTACACCTGGTCACACAGGCTGACTAGTTTACTATACAGTATACAGTCACTTTATCTAATGACATTATGTGTCTGCGAGACTGAGAGAGGATGAGGGGAGTAATGATGCGTGACTGTGGGTCATTTTAAATTATATACATCAGATTTAACCCGGAGGGAACAGGGGGACTTTTTCTGTGCAGTGGAATGATGTTGGAGTGTTGTTGTTGTTGTTTACATTCAAGTACGAATTTCCCATACACATGAACAAATGTACGTATTGTATGTATGTAATTGTCGTGCATTCAGTCAGCTGGAAATGTAACATGCATGTCCAAGTAGCTCAACGTGAACTCACTCTGTCACACAAGATATCAGCTAATCCAGGAACAAACATGAACATGCAACTTGGTTTATACTCCACATTTACACACACATACCAACACACACCAACAGAGAGAGCGTGCTCTTTTTCCGAGGGACAGTACTGTAGCATGTTTGCATTCTGATGCAATCAGGTTAATGATGATTAATCCTGTGTTTTAGTCAACAGCTCAAATGGCCATATGACCCCGAGCAGAGTTTTAACAAAGGCTGTGTGGCTTTTCCATAGGAGCACAAAGCATTAATATTATTATCATTATTGTCATTATCATATATGAGGAGATCCCCCTGTCAGATTAAATTATAATTAAAATGCAGGCATCTACATCTGATATGAGGATTTATAACTTTAACATGAAAACAGGGAACAAGCTGTTCTCAAAAAATATCTGAGAAGTAAATAATTTGTCAACAAGATTTTTTTTTTCTTAATTATGGTTTTGATCCTCTTAAATTTTTATCAGATCCAACCATGTCTTTGATTTTATATACAGAGATTATTTTTTCAGCAACAGACATGCAATGAATTGATATGTCGTTTTTACATGTACTGTATGTCCATTGTTGCAGTCAGAGGGAACAGATAGTGAATGATCTAGATTGATGATGTTTTCTATTCATGTCAGAACAGAATTACACTAGTGCTAATGCTAACACCGCCTCTCCTATTGCTGCTGGTGCAATAATGAGCATTTCAGCTGCAGACCTAGAGTGGCTTCTATTGTAAGGAAACAAAAAGGAACAGGCAGTTTCATGTGTGGATCATTTTTTACTTTTGCAGCAACACAAGCACCTCTTCTGCTGTTGTATTTATTCAGTCAGCCTTTTTTTGGCTGCTCTACAGCCACCGCTCTAACACTCGGTCTGTGACTAAGTAGCTGCTGAACCCCTGCTTGAAAAAAAAAAAAAAAACTCAAGGATTGTGATATTTTTGTCTTCATGGCTCCTCAAAGGACAAATTCAGCAAACACAGCTATTAGGGTGGACACACTTCTCAGCAATGACCTGAAATATCTCAAGAGTTATTTGGTTTCGAGACGTGGTTCAGATGTTCATGGTCTCCTCATGATCAACTGTGTCTTGATCCTCTGATTTTCAATCAAGCACCATCATCAGGTCAACACTTTAAACTGTCCTATAGTCTGGTTCTGATTAGTAAGCTGCAGAACAAGTGAAGTTCCCATCAGCTTCTGCTGTGAACTTACAGCTAAATTTTAGCCTCATAAAACACTGAATGAAGATGGAGAATATGGTTGCACCTGCTGTAAAGCCCATGGGATCAGAATACTAACAAACTTCCATTGTGAAATTTCAGCGCTTCATTAGGAGTTATGTCATATTGTGTATTGTACACAACAATATCTCACAAGTTGTTGTTTTTTTTTTCTCCCTCTTATACAAACCTCACTGTATCAGTAATAGTTAAACTGCAGTCATAATGTAAATCCAATGGCAGCACCTGTACTTGTCTTTTGTGTCTTTCCCTCTAATCTCTAATCTTACATTCCTGTCTGTTCCCTCTTCCTGTTCACTGCTCTGTGTCTGTGTCACTGTTCCTCAGTCTATTTAATCTCCACTGTTGCTGTTTCTATACAGGTTCCTGTCCTCCTATCTGAAGGCTGCCATGTCCCCCTAAATCTTTTTTTTTGTTTTTTTTTGTCCGTTCTATTCAGCGACTGCCAAGAACAAACATTTTGAAACAGAAAATTTAGTCTCACGAGCCAGACAAGGTGGAAAAACTCAATATGATTGAAAACTGCAAAGTTTCTTTCTTTCTCCATAAATCATAACACAAAATAAGTGCAAACAATGCAGAATAGGTCTGGGAAGAAAAACAAAATCTGCCACTGGAAAAAACAAAGATAATTGAGAATCGACTGAAACTAATTGAGGCAGAACATACACTTAATAAGGGTTATCTGATTTTTGCAAGAAAACAGGTGCTCTGAAATTACTGTACAGGACACTCCACAATGAAATTACAGCAGAACAAAAACTGTCCAACACCTCAAAAAGTACATTCATATTGAGTTATTCTGCAAAACTACATTTCCACACAAATTAAAAGTTTGATGTTCACTCATCATTCTTTCTTCTTTCCTCATTATTCCCCATTTACACCATCCCTGTGCAATACCTCCTAATTCTCTAGACTGGCTTATAATTTACTGTCTTGTTACTTAATTACACGACTGATTAGCGCTTAGAGGGAAATGCTGTCAGAGAGTTACAACTAGTAAATGTGACGGTTTGAAGTGAAGGGATGTGTCATCCACAGTCCTGGAGAGTGGTTGTGTTTCCAATTCCAAAAATGTCAGCTGTGTTTTTGCCAGAAGGCAAACAGCATACACAGCACACAGTGCCAGAATCTGAATGTCTGTTGACTGGCTGCTGTGTGAAATGTTGTAGGGATTCAGTCCTCCTGTCCAAGGTTGTTGACGTAAAGTTTTGTGTAGGCATTTTGTTAACGTACCCACCGACTTCTCATAAGCTCCTGAAATATTGTTTTATGTACAAGAAACAGTCAAGCTGCATTTTCAGTCGACAGTCATAGTTTAACTCAGTTTGACTCAGATACAAAAAGTTGTTCAATTGTTTTTTTTTAAAGTTGAGTTGAAGTACTGGGGTGTTTTCTCTCCAAGTATTCAAAAGTACACTTTTATGTCAATATTGTTGTTGAACCCAATGAATACTGAAAAACTGACCGCTGAACCTGTAGAATAAGGATAAGCTTCAAAGTCCATAGAAGTTGTTATAAAACTCAACTCAGTAAACAATGGGAGCCATTGTTGTTTCTGCATTTCTTTCCAAGAAGTTGTTCAGTTTTATTGACAGAGAAGACATTTTAATCAAAATGAATCTTTTTTTCCACAATTTCAAACATGGACTTCAGATCAGACCATGGTCTCTGCATGGTGAATCTTTACCTAATGAAGCATTGTTAGGACAATGGCAGGTATAAACATGACTGTGATGAATAAAGCATGATATATGGCCTGTCACTTTTTTAAAAGGTAAAATTCAATCCAGTAGCTAAAAGCTTTGTTTCAAAGTAAGAGTACGTCATAGAAGTGTTGTGCAGCCAAAAGTACAATATTTATCTTGTAAGTGAAATGGACTCTAATAGTCACAAGTTCCCAAAATATAACAGTCAAGGTTGAATTAATATTAGGTACTTAGTTTCTGTCTACTAGTAGACATTCAGATTTGTTTTTAAATTATCCTTAATTGACCTTTATTTGTCTTTGATAAGGTCATCTCTTGACTGCCAATCTGATGGCTCCATATATTATTGTTACAATTATTGTTACTCTTCATGTCAGGGTGTATCACTGTGTAATCTGAGTGGACACTTCATATCTCACCTTTTACACAAACACTGTCCTGTTATTTCAGCTCGGCCATGAAGGAGGAAAACAGAACTATTAAACACTGTCAAAAATATTGTGAGTTTTGGCGAGCATTGAGGACAGGGAGAGCTGTGTTTGGACAAAAAACAGGACAAGAGGGAATGTCTTCAAGTGGAGTGTACTCATCCTGTAATTCTATAAACTGGTGTCCTTTCACACAGTCTGACTCAAGTCTTTGTTATTTGTAAGAAAATAATCTTTGAACTATTTCTGGTTTTTGCTGAAACTGCAGCCCCACCTCTCAGAAACTATGGATTGCCATCAAATTTTGTACATTTTGTTCAGATGTACATTGAGCCCAGAGTGTGAACCCTGAGGCTGTGTTCAGACCAACTTCAGACAACACCGCAACCGTCTGGCCAGAACCACAGTTTTACTGAACCAAACATCATCCATCAAGATGCTTCTACCAATGAAATACACTTAAACACATACCGCTGATGGACAGTGCAATTGTGAGTTGCAAGATAAATTTGTTTTTCCCTCTGTCAGCACAGGGACAACAGAGATCTCTTCCTATGAGCTGCCTTTGCATTTTCATTTTGCTGTAGTCTGAGTGGGCAAAAGAGCTTTAAGTCACGAACACTAAGGTGCTGAAAAGGGTATTTTTAGGCTGCATTCAGGATGTGTCCACATCACTTCTGTGATTAAAACAGTTGAAATGGTTGTTACACCAGGTGGATGGTTGTACTGAGTATTGTTAAAGGACACATATCATGCCCCTTTTCCAGAAATTAAAATAGTTCCCAGGTGTCTTAATGTCTGTGACATGCTCTGGTCAAAATACCCCAAGGATCAAATATCACAGCACTCTGTTCATCTGCTCAAAACAGCCCTGTTCAGAACGGCTGGTTTCAGTGCCCTGTCCCTTCAAATGCAAATCAACTACTGCTCACCCCGCCCCCTCCACAGGTACCAGTACTCACAGGTAGGGGTGGTATTATGCAAATCCGAAAACTAATGACATCATTGTCTAAAAACCGAGGGAACAGCTTGAAAATCCACGTGGATTTCAATTTACAGATTTTTCTGTCTTCCACATAGCGTCTCTTGGCTGAAAAACAACCTTGCAAGATCAGTGCCTCCGACCCGGTGTCCCAGCTCTCATCTCAGCGGCACCGTGACACAAATGCGCTCCGTAACCCGTAATCTCTTATTTATGACAAGTAAGACTACACAAATAAACATGTTGTAACACATATATAATAAATAATGTTATCCACCACTCCATGGATTGCTTTCT
>OMNW01010276.1:32270-43766 GCA_900303245.1 Selene dorsalis
CTGTTGTATAACCTTTTTTTTTTTCTTTTTTTTTCCTACACGAGAACCCATCCTGCTCTGCAGAACAAGCCTATAGGTCTAAGTTTATTGACTCCTTGCAAATCATCTGACTGGCTGCTCTTTTTAAGCGCCAAATGGGACTTCCCAAGCCCCATGAGTCAATATATTGATATAAGCCCCTCCGCCCCCACCCCCCAAGGAATGTGGGACTCTTTGTAAAGCAGACTGAAGGCATGATTTGAAGGTCAACTGGTTGAGATGACTCTCAGATCTGCGTCATCAATCACCGAAGTCAAGTAATTGGGTGGTCCAATAGGAAGGAGGACAAGTTTATGCCAATGTCACCCAGAACACTTGTGTTAAACCAACTGTGTTTTCCATTTCAAATTAGGAAAATATATTCACAACACAAAACTTAAAAGCTCAGTGCAACAGTATAATTTATTCCTTTGTTCATACAGTTAACTTCACTTGCCTCCATGTGTACACGTACACACACACGCGCACACACGCGCACACACGCGCAAAAGCATAAGAGAAAGGCAGCAAAGTAGTGTAATGAATAAATACAGATCTACAAAAAAAAAAATACAAGAGTGGTTTAAAGCAGGGGTTACAAACCTTTTTTACTTGAAACAGATCAGCGCCTGCATAGGGTAATATCTGAGTCATTAAAAAACAGTGTATTGACAACAACACTTACAAAACTTGAGCTGTAGCTGCTGATGATCAGCAAAACAACAACCTGACCTTTGGATTTTGGAGCTGAGACAATAGATGTCAGATCATGTCAGGCATTTGTGAGCATCAATATTTCTCCAGCGATGAGGAGACAAATTAGGCCTGCTGCCCTGATGATGATGATGATGATGATGACGATGATGATGATGGTTTTAGTCTGACATTGTTATATCTGGCTTTGAATAATGGTACACGGTCTGGTGTAGGGCTACTGATTTTTTGGAGATGATATGAAATTTGAATTGTCGATATTCCCAGTAAGGAAATACAACATAATCCAAAACAGCAGTCACTGCATGTATTGTGGGTCATTTTCCTTTTTTTCCCTTCTTCTTCTCAAAAGAGCCTTTTCAGCTTTATCACATATTTAAGGCAATAGAGTCTAAGCTTCGACCCTCTGAAGATGAACTGTCAGTCCCTATGTGGTGCTACTGACAGACTCATTGTAGGGCTTTGTATGAATGAATATACAGTATCAAACTTTATAACATGATTACAAATTGCAAGTCAACGAATCAATTTTTCACTTAAAATCACTGTTATCGTAGCCAATACACAGAATAAAAGAGTCATATCAATAACATGATGGAAACTACTGTAGAAGCAGATTGCAACATTTCTTAGTAGATTGCAACATTTTCTTAGTAAGATAGACCTCCCAGAATTAGAAGCTTTGTATGTGTCGTGTCCTCACATGAACTCCAGGAAATCATAACATAATAGCTTGGCCCAAAAGAGTTCCCAAGGGAAAGCTAATGACCCGGGTCAGGCCAGGTTCCAGGTCAAATTGACCCAGAACAATATCACACACATCACACTTACCCAGACACATGATACTTGGAATGAGGTAAACAGGACGCTGGAGTTGGGAAAGACATGACGCCCACACACACGCACGTGCATCATGTGCACACTCCACACACACACATACACACACCAAGGGTATAAAGGTTTTGGGAAGATCTTAACTGCATTTCTATAGTCAGATGATACAGAAGCACTGGAAGATGAGATGTGTCTTGTGTTTGGTATGGTTTTGTAACGCTAAAACACAAGCTGCCATTTACAGTGATCATCGGGGATGACCCGAAGAACCAGTCTCCAAACCTGGACCACTCCCAGATTCTCATGGAGAAAAGTATAGTTGTGCCTTCACTTTTTTCCTTTCTCCATTTCAGTTATTTCCTTCCTCACCCTACTACCATGCATGTTTTTTTTCCTCTCTGTTCTCCTCTTTCTCTTTAGTAGGACAAAAATATGAATCTGTAACAATAAGAAAAAATGTCAGTTGTTTGGTCTGACTAAAAGATTGCACTACATTACATACTTCATACAAAGACACACTGTCAAAACCTAAAGCATGTACATTTATGATCACTGATCATAATCATCCATGCAAGTCCTCATCCATGAATTTGTCTGCTCTGCGGCTCAGCTCTCCTGTTATTTCATGTTGTTGATGTCATTATCGTCTCCATTTCACTCTGTTTATGTCCCCGCGGTTGGGCCTGTGCATTTAGTATCGTTCCTCGTTGTTGTTTAATCTTACTCCCACACATGACAGTTCCTGTCAGCCTGCCACATAATGATGCTTATGCACTGTAACAGGTAAACAACACTCACATATGATTGTTTTGATGGCTCATATTGGTCAAATCAACATCCGTGATACCTACAGGACACTTCTGTTCACATAATACTCGATATGAGGGTTCTATCACACCCAGCCTGTTTGATTTCATTGTACGGCATTTGCCAATCAACTAGCTGGACCCATTTGCTCCCATTCGGGTAAACAAGGCCATGCAGCCACAAGATTTGCAGATGTGCAGTGTTCCGAAAGACCAGTTATCAAGAAAACAATCCTCCCATCTGCTGGTTGTAAGTGATATGTAGAAAAAAAAACAAAAAAACATGCAACACCACTGGTGACGATAGCAAAACAAATGTCAGGGTGTGAGTTAACTTCATGCAAAGGAGTTAAAACAGGTGTAAAGCATCCTCCTACTGCACTTCTACACAGTAACTGACTGTAAATTCATCCCTCAATAATGCTTCTATCAGTAGTTGTTTTTCTTCTCAAGCTCTTTGTGACTCCAAAGAGGAGCAGTAAACTGATCAGCTTCAACAGAGCGCAGTGTGACCTGCTGTCAGTCACCACTATTTATTCTCCCCTCCCACGTCCATGTAGCACTGGATGGCATCACTAAAACCGATGAATGAGTTACCTGCCACTCTACGTGTATTCATGTTTACAGCTCTTTGTCTGAAACGGAATAAAGTGAAGACAACGTGGACCAGAAGGATTTATTTTTTTTGGTCCACATGCAAAGACCAAAACACATCCTTCCTTAGACTATAAATCCCATATGAAATACAGCTAATCTTGCAAAGTCAGGTAGGAGCATAGTTCAGTGATCACAGGTGGGAGGGCTTAACTTCTCCCTGATGCATCACAAGTTGCTGACTTTGCAGAATAAAGAAAAGTAAAGACATTTTAGGAGCACTGTTATTCACACAAAGGTGAGTGAGTCAAGACTTTTAAGACTTTGTTAGAGGACAATGACTGTGGCCACAGAACTCTAGAAGTGTTCTGTACCCTTAAAGCGTATAATCCATGTGAATGTCACTGGGCAGCTTGAGTCCACTGACCTCAGACGAAGGTGCGCTCCTTGTTCATATGCAGTACGTGAATAAACAACCTGGATCACTGTGTCTGCGTGTTTACCCGACTCATCCGGCCAAAACTAAGACCATGCAAAGGTTCAGCAGTGTAGACTCAGCTGATGTGATCGGAACATACTTACAACTTTCGTCCGTCCCCTTCAAAAGTAGGTGAAGTTGTGTCTATAAGATTTTGAGTTTGCTTCCTGCTGCTGTCTCTGTGGCTAGAGTTTGTGAAAAGCAATAGCTGATGGAGGCTTTAGGTTCCAGCTCTATGATTATTGCGATTACACACAGACAGATGTTGCGGCAGAGACAGAAAATGTTGTTTCCAGCTTTGAAATTTTTAACGTGTCATTTATTTTGCACTGACACAAATGCACACTGCCCCATGGGAACACACGCCACCTGACTGTGCATTCAGTCATTCAGTCTTTGGCCGAGGCTCCCAATTGGTGCTGTTAGAGAACATGATGACAGTTTTCATTACAGAGCCATAAAAGTGCTTTGGGGGATGATTCACAGACACAGCATCTCTGCTCAGCCAGGACTCACAAATACGTTCTCTCTCTGACTCCAAAGAGGCAGCTTTGAATAAACCAGTCTCTTCTGCATGCTGGCAGCTGTTGCATGTTTGTTGGTCACCTGCCCACATGCTCACACCCACACCTACACATCAAAACAGATCAAAACATCAAAACACACACACACACTCAATTCAATTTCAATGAGAATTTTAAGAATAAGAGCATAAAACAAACTCCCTTTGTATTTCTTTATGACTTCTGTCCTATAACACACACATTGTTCGCATATCACATGCATTACTCACTGATTATGATGGAGGTGATCCAGTTTACCTGCACTTTGCTAGTTCTCTCTGGTGAACTCAGCTGGGGGGGGCGCACTGATTGATTTACACTTTACGCTCCCTCCAGTTCTGGCTATACTGATATGCTGGAGCAGAGAAAAGGTGTCTCATTTGTGGCTCCCAAAAATCCTAGCACTCTCTCTCTCTCTGTCTCTCAGTGTAGAGTATAGTATGCACACACACACCACCTGCTAATGGCTACCAGCCAGTTTCATTCATTCATTCAAAATCTTGGAAAATGCACTGAGGGAGAAACATGGACAACTTAGCTGATGTGACACCTAGACAACAACTGGCAGTTAGCCAATTGTGACAACACCTACCTGTTACTTAAAGCCTTGCTGAAATTTTAAGTGTGTTCATTTTTGTGTACTAAGTTGTAAACATGGTTATTTCTGCTGCAAGTTGAGCATTTGAAGACAAGGGTCTACGGAGATTGACTCATTTTTGGAACCAGACATAAATGACCATTTAAGAACTGCAGTTTTTTGACAATGGCATGGTTCATTTTTGAGCAACAGACATTGGCCCTTGGGGAAGAACGCCAATCGTCCATGTTACAGGTCCGGTCTGTGCCAATTGTGAGGAAAAAAATCGGAATTGGGCCACTTGAACCTTGTAGTGTAAAGACAGCCTCAAAGTGGAAAAACTGACAATAAGAAAAACAGCAGTTGTAATCGATTAAATTAGCAATTAGACCTTGGATTTGTCTCAGCATTGTTAGGGCATTTTCCCTGCAGCAAAAAGCAGATCCTCCCAGTTGTTGGCACCTGCAGGGTGCAAGTCAACTGGATACATACAGGCTGTACAAGCCAACAGTAAGTAATGATATTCACTGGTCTGTTCTCACACACACATACACACACACAGAGCCTGTTGTTGGTCCCACGGTTCCCATTCCTACAAACTAGATGCACTCAGGAGTACAGGCAGCACAGAGAGCTATTTAATTTTCTTTTCAATGTTTCTTAGTTCATTTGGATTAAATGCTACATGATTATATTTTAAAGGCATTAACACAAACTCGGTGACAAGTGTAGGCCTGATTTTCTGCTAATCGTCAGCTACTACACAACTACCGTGTCACTGCATCTCCCAACCAGGCTTGGGGAGTAACGGATTACATGTAATGGCGTTATGTAATCAGGATACAAAAAAAGGTAACTGTAATCCATTACAGTATGTAAAAAAAACGTAAAATGTAATCAGATTACTGGTATATTTGATAAAAATGGGGATTTCTTTGCAGGATTACATTTTTAAAATCAACCATAGGCTAATGTTTTCTATCATAAAATATTGCATTTTTTCTTCCTCAGTGAGGTCCTGTCAGTTTCAGCTGGTGGGTGTGACTAATGTTGACAAAGTGATGATTCATTGTCTTCTATTTTAAAATTTACCGGATGCTCGGTGCGTTTGACTTCCTGTTTGGAGTGATCTAATCTATGTCATCTGATGCATGATGGCAGCATGATATTCTTAATTTTAATGTTTGGTATTGAAATAATCCAAAAGTAACTAAAATAATCTGTTACATTACTTTAATTCTGTGATACTTAGAGTAAGTTACTGATTACATTTTTAACAGGTAACTTGGAATTGTACTGGATTACATTTTTAAAGTAACCCTCCCAACCCTGCTCCCGAGTGAAACACGCATCTCACGACTTTGAAAATATTCTTAGACAAGAGAGCTAATGATATTCACTGACAATAAGACACATTTATCAAGTGACTTCAAATAGAAACAATATTGTGCTACAGAAATTACTGCTGCCGCTAGAAGAGGCAACATCAGAGAAACCATTATGAGAAAAATGTAGCAGATTGACAAGAGCAGATGAAAAAACAAACAAAAAAAAAACCCCAAATTATTACAAATAAAATGTTGAGCATTGCTCTTTTTGTTGTCAGCCACCGATAAATGCAAAACAAAACAAAAACAACAGAAAGTAAAAAGTGAAATAACATCCAATCAAATGCTCACATCAGATGCAGACACTGACGCTGAAACCATTCTGTTTTAATTTCATATTTTTGTGAATTAAATTCCCAAGTCAGTGTGATTAAACGGCAACCCGTGAGTCTCTACTCGACTGTGACTGACCAGAGTGTGAATGACTCCGAGCTGAATCAGTGACGGACTGATATTGTCTCTTTTCTCCCACTGCTGCTGCTTTTAATCATCTTTAATACCATCATTATTACCCATTCTTCTCAGACACTGACTCATGCAAATCAACACTTGCTCTGCTAAAATATGTTTCTTACAATATCTTGCTTTCCCTCCGGGGGCAAGTGCAATGAGTGGTGGCAGCTTTAACATTATGACATTATAAAAATCAGCATGAAGTAAGACCTGTCCTCAATAGCTGGGGGTGGAAAAGAGGATGTTTAAATACATTATTAAATGCACACCGCCCATTTCAGTTAATTGAAGGGCTCTGGGCTACTTCTTGCTTAGCATGTAGATCGCTTTTGCCTGTGTCAAAAAGGACTGATGCAATGATTATGATTTATTATTTTCCATTTACGCAACAGATATTTTCTCACTTAATCTGCCACATCCGTTGCCCAAAGTGCCCACATAGAAAAAACAGAGTTCATTTTCCCAGAAACAGTGTTTCCCCAAACAGCCTATGACAAGTCTCCCTGCAGTTGCGGGGTAACATTACATCAAAGATTACATTAAGACTGTGGATCTGAGCATCATTACTGTGAAGGATGTGCAATCATTTGAATTATTATCGGGTTTTGACACCAGAATCGGCGCCGTTGGAGACGGGTGAGAGGTTGACGGGTTGGCTGCTGGTTTCAAGATGAGGGCGAGACTCATTTATCACGCATTGAGAGGCCTGCTGATGTTAGGTCTGTATCACATAAATTTGTGTAAAGGACTATATCAGTTGAAGACACTAATCCAAAGACGCTGAACTATAACATACAGCCAACATCAGACATTGTTTTTGATTGGACAGTGACGGTGTTCGGATTACAGGGTTGTTTGTTGTGGAGCCTGCTCGTGTATTTATACAGTGGTGTGTTTTTGAAGGTATAGTCAGGCTCTTGAAGTGTTGTATATGATGGCTGACATGCGAATACACATACATGGTACACATTCAGAAAACAGCTTCATCAATTCGACAACATGCACTGCAACAAAAAAAAAAGAGAGAGAAAAAACACACACGAATACACAAACGCGTGTCAAAGCAAGGTGACAGCATCTCCCCAAGTAGCTTGCAGAAACAGACCCGATCGTCTGTCAGACAGATGAGATTTGCAGCTGCCCACAGGAGGAGCTCCAACAGGAAAACAAACAGAGGCTTTTACATTTCATCCCATAAACAAAATAACTTTGATTACTGTTAAGAGTGTGTTAAAAGCATGAATCAGTGTGTAAGTGATAAAATCTGAAATCAAACACTGTATGTTTACCAGGATTCATGATGTCATGACCTCTTGTTCAGCCCTGCAGTGAGTACCAGGCTCTGACAAGTGACACCATACTGTAGCCATGACCATAACAGACCTTTAAACTGCTTCAATCCCATTCTCACCCAAACACAGAGCTGATAGATATTGGTCTTGACCTGGCCTTTATCCGTCTCATCTTTTGACCTATATTTCAGTCGAGCTGAAAGCTGCAAAATTTGGACAAGCCACACATCACAACTGTTTCCACCAACTTGCACAGATGGTTTAGTCTTTGACTCTCAGGGAAGAGCATAAACTCTACAACCAAGCAAAGCCACCACACACTGATGCTGAACCACTGCTCTGTAACGACTGGACTTCTGGAGGTTGACAACCCAGAAAATCCACAACAACACTGACACATCATGTAACTCTGACAGATCATGTATTCTTGTACCAAAACAAGGCAGCAGGAGCTTCAAGAGAAAAAGCAGGATGGGGGGAAAAAAAGTCAGAGTTTGGTAAGAGGCTGGAGTGACTGAAAGTTGAGCTGTTTATTTACAGGTGCATATCCCTCAGTGACAAACAAGTCAGAGCTGAACTTGGACAAATGGCTCTGGCAATTTTGGCCTCGACTGGCCCACAACAATCCATCAACACATCCATCAGACTCCATGTTTCAATATATGTACCAATCATGCCGCTGCCATGTAACAAGCAAGAGAGAAGATAAATAAAGAAAGCCATGTTAATTACCTTCAAAAAGCGGTGCTGCTGAATTCTCCGCTACGTTGAACTCACTGTGATGAATCCCGAAACAAGGCATGCTGCGCCTGTGTGCGGGAGAAAGACAGTGGGAGAGATAAATGAAGATAAATGATGAGATAACGATACAAAGTGGCTTTAAATAAACTGTAACTCACCAATTCAAAAAGGACGCAGGTGAACTCCTTGGATGAATCCTTTGAAAAGAGTGGAAAGCAAATAGAGCAGCTGCATTATAGAGCATATTTTCCATAGTCTTTTAATGATCTCATTTCACCTTATTAGGCTACAAGAGCAGCCTTCAGAATAAATTATTTTAGCTATAATTTAGAAGACAGTGATAGATTATTGAGTCTGTTATAAAGAGGTACAAAATAAAAATGCATCTCACAGTGTTATATTGTCCACCAGAAGACACACAAGTTAGTTTCTTATTTATTTATCTTTCCAGGTCCCAACCATACATTGAGAATGATAGCAAAATGTCTGTTTTTTATTATTATTAAATGTGAATTTTGTCACGTTTCATTCTCGTTAAAAAACACTGAATGGCATTTAACATTAGCATTTTGAATTAATTGTTACATTTTCAGTTAATACTATTTTAAGTGAAACATAAAAATATGAATACAAAACAAAACAAAAAAAGTTCACACCACTTTTTTTAAACATTATTTGCAACTAAATCTGGCAAATATTGGTGTAAGGTTGACCAAGTGAAGCGCAGCTACCTGTTGTGTGTTGCTCCAGCCCATGATGATGAGGAGAAGACTGAACAGACAGCAGCCCTGGCTCTTCACCTGCACAGACACAGTCAGTCACATGCAGAACCGTTTGAAACGAGGTATATTAGTTAGTAACATCAAAGGCTAACATGTAAAGATAACCTGGCTAGCCCAGGTTATCTTTACAAACATCTTTACAAACAAAGCAAAGCAACACGACATAGTATCAGCAGCCCACAGGTAACACAGGTTAAAATGGCCTATTGGCTGCCCAACCCACCAGACAAACCAACCTGTTTCTTCCCAGCAACAAATAAAAATCCCACAGGTAACATCCTCAGGTGAACCCTCTGCTCTCGCCCCTCTCCGGGGCCTGCGGTAATGGTTTCTAACTGAGAGTTTCCCTCTACACAAAATGGCTGACAAACATTTTTCACTGAAAGGGGCGGGGCTTACCCTGTTTCAATGGGGCAAGGAACTTAATATGTCTACAGTGATTGGCTGATTTGGTTTGTGTGAGATAATGCGGTAGGCTATAAAATAAACAAGACACAGGCAGGTTCCAGTATATTCAAACATACAACATACAAACAACGTTTGAATAAACTTTGATTCAAGTCGTACCAAGTACCTTATTTTATACTCTAGATAATTTTATGTTGATCATCTGTTGTTGACAATTGAAAAGTTTAAGTTTCACCAGTGCTGTACTGGATCTTATTTTGATTTGTTAGTGAGACAGGTTGGGGCCTTACTAACTAAAATGACTCAGGAATGCTATAGGTCCATATTCACAAAATATCCAGCTGGTACAGGGAATGATTCTGATTGTGTCAGGGTTTTTTTTTATCTTAGAAATCTATATTAATTAAAACATTTTTTCAGTTAATAAATTCAGTCCATTCATCTGAATAAAGCACAACTCTATAATAACATCAGAGATTATGAATTAAATGGACACTTGAAAAATAGATCTTGAAAAAACTTAATTTCACATCAATTGCTGGATTGGTCAAATGAAAAAAACAACAACACTGGACATCCACTGGAGTAACGTCCAGTAACATCCACTGGACAAGTCAGTGTTTTACTTTGGTTTTTCTCCATCTTCTACATCTGCTTTGCTCCAGTGGAGTGGCTCCAGACACCAACCAGCTAATACCACTCTGGGACCAAGTGTCCAAAAGCCTGGCCAGCCTGTCACTCCGAGTCGCTGACTCTGTCAAGCTTGTGATAAACTTGTGTGTTGTGAGGTGTCATTACGGAAACCGGGCCAGATTTTGCTCAAAAGGTGAGGTCGGTGTGGCATCACAAGTCACGGTTTTGGCCTTATGAACACAATATTTCAGTAACGTCTTGAGAGAACTTAATCAAATTTGGCAGAAACATTAACTTGGACACAAGAATGAACTGATTTGATTTTTGCAGTCAAAGATCAAAGTCAGTGTGACCTCAAAGCATATTTTTTAGCCATTACTCTTTTAGACTTCACATACCAATTATGAGAGAGTTTCTCACAAACGTTTCATACTGACTCTGGATACACTGATCTGAAAATACTCTGAGTGGCAGGAACAGTGTTTTTGTCATTGTTTAACATAGCTTATCCAGGATCCGAGCCTATGGGGCTGCAGGGGCTGTTTCGTCTGGGGTGCAAGGTCTGTAGGTTTTGTGACAATGGCACCTGGTTCCACTAAATATGCCTGCACATGAACTTACCATCACCAAGCCATTTTAGGTTCCTTCAGCCTACACACAAAATCAATATTGATTTATTATGTCTGATGAGAAGAAGTCTGAGTTTGAAGTTGACTCTGCTACCTCATATCTATTCAGGCAGCTCTTGGCATGTTGTTTATTATTTTTGTTTTATATCTTCATTTCCGATTCAGCAAGTACAATTCAATCCACTTCTTTTTATATCCACTTTCATCATTCATATCGTCCTGTGGAACCGAATATTTCTTCCCTTCCCCTACCAGAAGAAAACAAGGCAGAGTTAGAGTAGTGAAAAGACTGTTTTTTCTTTGGATGATAGTGTTTCTGTGATATCTTGTATCTGGGTATTTTTCTTGTGGTATTATTTTGGAAACAGCACTGACAAATGCACAAAAACTGGTCAAGAGAACAGCGACAGAACAACCTTCAAGCAAAGCAGCCAGTGTCCCTCAGCGCTCTGCTGTGTCCGTGACTCAGAAAATAAAATTTCCACGTAATCAGTCCTGCTACAGGTGACACATGATAGTTTTCAACCACAGCGCCGAGGTGTTTTCACAGAGCAGTGAATTTACACAGTAATAGTAAAACTTGTGT
>OMNW01010277.1:0-11463 GCA_900303245.1 Selene dorsalis
CTCTGCGATGTTGATATTTTGTATGCGAGCATGTGTGCCAGTTTTGATTCCTCAAGACTCCTTGTCTCATGTTTTTTGCAAAATGTGTGTATTTTTCCAACTCTAGGTGCTGATCTCGGTGGTCTTATGGACCTGGAGTCTCTGTACCGTGGCGTGGAGCAGAGTATCAACCACACACGGGCGGGGCGGACGCGCAGACAGACCATGGACAGGGCCTACAACATCGAGGTGCTGCTGGGCGTCGACGACTCTGTGGTCGAATTTCACGGGAAGGAGCACGTCCAAAAGTATCTGCTCACACTCATGAACATTGTAAGTGACACTATGGCCCGTTTGAGTTATCACATCAGAATATTATTAATTATATGAATGTAAACGCTTCACAAAGAAGTACCCAAATTCCCAAAAGTGATGTTTGTTGATTTGTTTAAAGTCTGAAATTATTAAAAACTGTTCCCATTTAAGTTAAATGGGAAGTAAGTCACAGAGAGGTCAAACAGAAAGAGTAAAACACACACACACACACACACACACACACACACGGATGCACACACGCACTATTTGAATGAGGATTCAATTCCCATCCTACATGTTCTCATCCAGCAATCAGCCGCAGGTAATCCTTTCTTCTCTATCTGAATATGATGAGATTTCATTTGTGTGTGTGTGTGTTAGATGAGCCCTGTGCTCTGAAGGGGCTCCTACATATCGTTTCATCAGGCTTTGTGTCATGTCATCATTCATTGTATGTGTTTATGTGTGTGTGTGTGTGTGTGTGTGTGTGTGTATGCAGAAGCAGCAGGCAGTATGCTCCAGGCCACAACAAGACTTAGCAAAGCACTCACACTCCCAGGTGTTTTTATGTGTGTGTGTGTGTACGTGTGCTTGTGTGTTGGTGTGACACCTAACACATTGCAGACTTTAATCTTTGCAAATTAAACCTTCCGTGAGTGTGCTGTTTGCACGTATTTGTACGCGTGCATGCTTTCATGTATGTGTGTGTGCGTGTGTGTGTGCCCACATCTGTTTGTCTGCATTCTCCTGTTTGCTTTTGCTGGGACTGCGTACTCGTACTGTGCAAGGAACCAATCTCTGACTGTTAAGCAGGTGAAAGCACAGAGCAACAAATCCTACCACACCTCTTTGTCTCAGCTCAGCGCTTGAGAAAGAACAAGAGCCGCTGTGCTCTCTGCCTCCCCTTTTAGATATTTGTTAGACAATACAGGAGAAGGGAATAGGCAGCCCTGTCGCAGCCCCCCTCTAATCTGTGGGGAAGAGATGGAGAGACAGAGGGAGAAGGAGTATTTTAAACAGCACATTCGGAATAAATTACTGACAGCCAGATAAACAGAAATAAATAAATAAGGGCTGCCTCCCACGCGTGGCATCTGGGCAACTTTCTTCTTGAAAGTTTGCTTTGCTCACTTCAGGATGGGTGTGTGTGCTCTCTATCTCTCTCTTCCTCTCTCCGTGTCTCTCCTTCTCTCTTTGTCTCTGTTTTATTTCTTTTTCTCTGTTGTTCTCCCACCCTCCCAGTCGGGCTACACTGAGCTCTTTTGCATTGGTACTCTTCCCTAACCGGATTAGTTTATGGCAACAAATCCTCAATCATGGTGGATTTTTTTTAGGTGTGATCTGAACAACAACGCATTTATAAGAGGACATAAAATTTAGGTTTAAATTAAATGGAGTGAATTTAGGCAATATATTTGCCAAAGGTGCCTTTTAAAGGCATTCATATTTTCATATTCAGACAGATTTTTAAGTTGTAAAAGTGCAGCTGCTTCCTTGTCTGTATCGCCCTATCCACGAAAAAATTAAGTCATTAATCTAAGGGTATGAATTTATTCGGAAGTAATGTTTCACTAATTAAACTTTAGTGGTGTAATAAAGTTTATATGGTCATGTCAATATGTTTTTTTACAATAACTGTTTAACATAAACCTGAAAAAATAAGCGCATTCTTTCAACGCTGTAAAACCATCAACTTTATGTCATAATCTCTGCTCTCTGCTCCTGCTGCCACTCTCATATTTTCCCGCTGCCACATGTTCTTCTCTCTCCCATTTCTCTCTGTACTTCCAGGCTGAATTGAGTGTTTCTGTGTGAAGTTACACTTTCAACACCCTTTAAAAAAGTGTGTGAAGTCCTCCTCTATCTTTTGTTGGAGCAGCTGTTACACTTTTGAACAGGCAAATTCAATGGATAAATAAAGCACCAGTGTTTCACTGCTGAGGGGGTTATTATAAAAAATGATATGCATTGTTTCTCATTGTTTGTTTTCAGTCTTCTAATTTAATGTGTTTTTGTACTTACTTTGCATCTTCCTCCTTTACCTCTGTGTCTTAATGACTGACAGCTGAAATGTGCTATGGGTCAAGGTGGACTATAAGGTTATGTGTGTTGGAGGATGGAGGGCAGCGCTGCTGTCGGCAGGACATCAAAGAGCTCCCACAGAAAACCACTAAATCCTGTCTGTGAAGTTCAACAGGAGTGTCAAAGTGTGCGTGTGTGCGTGCGTGTCTGTGTGTGTTAAATGTGTCAATTGGTAATTCTACTTCCCACTCCTTTCCCATGTGTTTACCTCTTTTCCTCGGGTCCAGTTGCATCAGTGGACTAAGAATAGGTCTGACCATGTGACAGAAGATATCAATGGATGAGAATGTTTGAGCAAAACTACACAAGTTCACATGTGCAGTGTTCAACACAAAGAACTGCACGGGAAATAGGACCGGACAGCATCGAAAAAGAACAAGCCAGGCTTTTGTCCTATCTATCTTTCTCTCTTTCTCTTTCTCTCTCTCTCTCTCTCTCTCTCTCTCTCTCTCTCTCTCTCTCTCTCTCTCTCTCTCTGTGTCTCTCATTGATCAAAAAAATCATAAAAAGAGGATTTAATTTGAGACCATTTCTATGACTGAAGAGATATAAAAGAGATTTAGGGGGATGGATGGATTAACAGCAACTTAAGGCTTCTTCACATTTTTGGTAAAAACAGAAAGTTAAAAACAGCTCTCACTGCGGGCTTCATAACTGTGATAGGACTTAAATTGGAACCACTTCTGTTTTTAGTGTCGTCTGAAACCCAAGTTATACCCTCCTTGTTTAAACAAGGGGCAATGAGAGACTTTTATGCCACACCTGCGTTCACACACCTGTAACTCAGTGGCACGCCCTCAATTATGCAACATTTTAAAACTTAGTAAAACTTAAACAGGGGAACAGCATGAAAATTCAGCTACAGTACAGAAATTAACTGTAGAGACCAAAACCACTTTATGTATCAGGCTGTAAACACATTTGTTTCTACCATACAGTTTGGAAATTTATCATGGGATACCCTCACTTAAAGCCAACCTTAAGCAGATGGCCTTGTTTTTTTGTTGTAGTTGAAGAGCTTATTATTTTTATACTTATACTTATTCTTCAGTTGATAATTATTATAATATTTGAAGCATACAGTTTACAGTAGGGTCTATATGACATTACATCAAATCCACAAAGTGCCAGTGTACTCTTTGTGTTGTGATGTTCATTTACATGACTCTACTCTCTATTATCACAGGTTTTGTTGCTGGTAGTACCTCTACATTCATGTCTGCATGATTAAACATCACTGGGATATTGTTGGTGTTTAAGTCATTTATAAAAACCAAGTGTTGTAGGAACAGTGTATATCTGCTGTGTGCCAAATGCCAAGTGGAAGCCATTGTGCTGTAATCTTCCTTCGTGGTTATAGATTCAGTCGCCGATGGTGATCTGTCTGTCTACTTGTCTGTTTCACCCATTAATGGAGACCTTTAGAGAGGTGCTGCACACTGTTAATCACACTTGCAGTGGATATGAATAGTCACTGCTGATTAGGCGCATGCTCGGAAGTGTGTGTGTGCATGTCTAATTTTATTGATGCATATTGGTTCACTGAAGTGTATTTTTTCAGCATCTTTATGCCTCCAGTATGTGATAGGCATCATTTCTGTGGAAGTGGTGCAAATGGTTCAGTCTGGTCTTTACCAAAGCTCCTGGAGCCAGAGAAAAGCCTTATTAATAAGTGGAGGGAAGAGCCGGGAAAGGGGAGGTAGCCCAGGTAATAATAGACACCTTGTTAGCTGGAAGTGTCACAGATATGTAAAGAGCACTGTCAGACTGAGAGCTCAAATTCTGGGTCTCTGGGTTTTTAAATGTTCCCATGTGTGTTGACAAAAAGATGTAGGAAAGCTGTCCAAAGTCCTCTAATTTATGTAGCACTCCAGCCAAATTTATCAGATGACTCATTTCTATCGGCAGCTGAGAGTGTTTTTAATGCATATTTTCAAAATGTTTCCTGTCAAATTTTCATTGCTTATTAAGTGAGACCCACTCACCATGATGAGCTCAGTGTATAAAATACTGTGAAAATATCCATATTATTACACAGTTATCTTGAACGTTTCCTAAGCCTTTATGAGATTATTACTGTATTACTATGTTTATTGAGGGCAGAAACAGACAAATCCAGATAGGAATAGATGGATTATTTCCCTGTTTTGCGTGTTAATATACAAGGTAAGGAGTCTAATACTTGACGGAGGTGTGGACCTGTGGATGAGGTACCAGCAGATAATAAAGTGCAGATTAAAACTAGCAACCTTATCGCTGCCTTGTGACACAACTCTCTTGTTCTTAGGTGTCGGTCTCAGTTATCTCTTCCTTATTCTGTCCTCTAAAACATTTACTACCTCTTCCTTGTATTGCTCTGCACTGTCCTTGCTTTTCATGCTTCAGGTTTCAAGTCAGTGTCAACCCCAGTGCTGGAAGTACAAAAACAAACTGAGTCACTGACTGACATGCTGTAAATGCACAGACACAACAGCAGCATTGTAGTTATTAATGTTTTCAGATGCCGCTGTAAACAGAAGTAAAACAGGCTTGTATTTTTCAATTATCATGCATCTAAACAAATTAAATCCTTATGCAATGAATTCAACTTACAATGTATATAACTATACAATTACTGCTGATGTATTTAATATCCGCTTTCAGCACTTTTCTCCTGCCTTCCTGCGTAATTTCGTCCTCCTTCCCACAGAGTAAAGTGACAGGCCCTGTCTGCATTATTTATCTCATAGTAATGATTTTGTGCCTTGCTGACCTCCAGGCCCGCATTGCTTTCTACACGCACATACTGACACACTCACACACTCACACAGACAGCTCGGCAAATCTAGGCTAACCTGGATACCTGTAGCCTGGGTGTTGGTACATAATGACACCTGCCATCGCCCTCCACAAACAGCATTAATGAGAGACATGCCTGTACAGTTGCTAACAAGGAGCTCTGTATGTGGGTGTGTGTGTTGGGTGTTTATGTGTGCATGCATGGGTGAGCACATCTCACTGAATCTGTGGGTGTGCTTGGGATTATGAATTGCTGTGGCACATCTGTCCTTTAGTGTGCAGCATCTGTGTGAAGGGTCCAACTGTATGGAAGAGTTAAAGCGCATGGAGACTAAAGATGGGACTGAACGTACTCTGCATTGCCTCTCTGCATGTGCAAGTGTGTGTGTGTGTCTCATTAGAGTGGAACTTGCGGTGTCTGGGTCACCTGGAAGTCAACCGCTGCTAATTGGCCTAACAGTTGTCAAGGAAACGGGCTGGATCAGGCCAAGTGTGAACAGACCCCACCCAAGTGTCCATGTCATATCAGACAAACAAACACAACCACACATGCACGCACACACACACACTTGAGCACACACACACACACAGTCTCAGACAGAGGGTTAAACTGAGAAAACAACAGAACCCACTGTTTGGTGGTTGCCTAGCAACTCAGTGTCTTTTTTAATGTGTGAAAGGAGCATCCAAAATGTGGAACTGAAGGTTGCTGGAAGAAAACCTCTCTCCCCGTCGTCCCCCTGTGACCCCGCTCTCTGAAACTTGTTCCATCTGCTCGTCCACCTGTCGTATCAGGAACTGAAACCCATTATCAAGTATTAAAAGTTGGCCAGTCCAAGAATACATGTTATCTTCAACGTCGGTTTCCCCCACGACAATTTCGACATTGTGTTCAGTATTTGAAAGTAAAAAGGAGATTTAACAGTATTTCCATTTTATGCTATATTATTATTCAACTTCATCACAGTTCTGAGCAAACTATTGTGTCTTTTCTATCCCAATGCATTCATCTTAGTCACTGGGATACTTAATAGATTAGGATTTAGCATACAAAACATGTTTATAGAATATATATAAACAATAACATGTGACTGAGAAGACAGCATTTTTCTGTAGTTTTACTAAAGTAATATTATAAATGCAAGGAATTTCCTTTCCTTTTCTTTTATGGAAGTAAACAACGTGAATACATCTTATAAATATATTTTTTAAAAATTCAACAGCAATGAAGTAGTCCTATAGGAACAATGCTGTAGGACAATTATAATAAGCTGTCCCTCCCTCCACAGCACAGCTCATTCACTCCATACTCTACGACGGTCGGCTACACAGAACTTGTTGGACCAAGTTCACCTTCCACAGGCAGAGCATGCAGTGAATGAGCCATGCTGCGGTGGCGCACAGCAGTGCCAACATCGAAGTAATTGACGTTAGTAAAAACCCCTGTAAAAAACCCTCACAGGGGAATAGTACTGGTGATTCATAACAGAATTTTGGTGAAATGAACGAGTTTCTTGGCAGATAATGTCTTATTTAGAGGCTGCATTATCGATGCCCCATCACTCCCGTTATATGGATGTACGCGGATCGTGAATGGATCTAAATATCTTCCAAAGGCCTCCAAGTTACATAAAAAATGTATGGGTGAGTAAATGAACGTATTTTATGCTACAAACAAGGTCCAGGTTGCAAAAAACTGAACTTCCCCTTTAATGCAGTGGTGAGTTGGCTTACGATGCCTTATAATCACAAGACTTTGGTATTTATCTCTCCTTTCCCTCACATAACTCTCTGTTCCACAACTGAAGGTCAAATGGTCCCAGTTAATGTCCCAGCAGCTCCAGTCTCCATTAGCTCTTCTATTCCAGTTTGGAAAACCATGGATTCCCACAAGATGTGAATTTCCTTATGTAAAATGCCACCTCAGGACTGCTAATGTTGTTTTAGTGATACTTGGCCACATTAGAAAGTTATCTCAGAGTGCTGGCACCAGTTCACTCAACATTTCAGAAGGTTAATTAGTAAATCTCATCATTTGCCAGACAGATGGTCCTAATAACACAAAGGTCATGCAGAGCTGCAAATCAAACATGACTTTATTTTGCGGTGTCTGAACATGATGTGAAGCTGTTGAGGCTTTACGTCGCAGACATGTTTATATGTTGATGTAATCAAATCTTTTTCCAGACAGTTTGTGGTTAACAAATTATTATTCTGACTTGAGGGAGCTCTCAGTTGTTCCTAACAGGAAGCTGGAATTTCCAGCTTTACACCACCACGTATGGAAAAGAGCATTAAGTTACTCCAGACCCTTCTCCGCAGCCCTGTGCAGCATTTGTTTCCTAAGAATGCGTCGTTTCCACTGCCGTCTAAGCTCTTACTCTTTCCTCACTTTTCCTCTGCTCCCTCTCTCCTCTCTGCGTCTTGTCTCTATTCATAGAATTCCTCAACTCTCTCTCATACCTCTCTCTCGCTGGATGTGTCTGCAATTTTTTCTTCCTCATCGCTGTACCTGTGTGTGTGTGTGTGTGTATAGTATGTGTCTCTTTCTCCACAGCATGTCCATCAGCCATCTCATTATGGCTGTCTGTTTTTACATCCCTTTGCCTCATTAGGCACCACACACAGCCACTGAGGACAGCAGGCCTCAACTCCCGTGCCAATTTACCCCCTATGCCACCCCTCCCTCTCTCTTTCTCTTTCTCTTTCTCTCTCACTTTGAGTCTGTGTGAGAGCGTGTGTTTTTATCTTATTACCTCGTTCCCTTGCATTAGGCTCTTTCCTTCTTTTGCATCTTCCTCCCTTCATCTCCTGTCCATCTGTGCTCATGGGAAACTGAGTACCTTGCACTCTCCCGACCCTCATGTTTTCTAATTGGGAAAAACACCCTAATGGAAATATTACATGAAAAATAACTAACTGAGTATCAAGTGCACCTTTTTTAAAGCTTTTACAAAATAGACTCATTCATTTTTTCACACAGTCTTCCAGACCATGTAATGTGAGGCTGCAGCCTGCAGCAGCTTACTCTGTTAAACTGATCCATGAAGTTACTGGAAAAAACTGTGAAAACTAGTGAAAAACTGGTCACTTTTGCACAGCTTCTGTGTAAATTACAAGATATATGTATATGTATGTCAATTAATAAAATTTAGTGGTGCCAGTAAGTGACTTTTGTTACCTTTTGACAGACTAGACAGTTTTTCTCTCATGTTTTCAGTTGATTAGGCAACATGTATGAGAGGTGTTGATCTTCTTGGAAAGTGTATTTTCCAAATGATGAAATATCCTTTTGAAATTTTATTAATATCAACAAAGTTGCAGACTACTAACTATTGCTGATTATTAATTGTAGATTAGTTCCTATTTGCAGTCCAGTTATATTTAGATTATTTTTGAAACAGCTACTGATTTTTGTGTTTGCTGTTGTGTTTCTCTGTTTGTGACTCCAGGTAAATGAGATCTACCATGACAAGTCTTTGGGAGCAAAGATCAATGTGGTGCTGGTGCGGATTATAATGTTGGGCCAAGACACGGTAAGACCCCACAAGGCGCTGGTTCTAGTGAAAACTCGAGTGAGCTGCTGTTCCTGGAAAGTGCGTGCCTTGTGTCTCTGTCAGAAGCATCTTTGATAGCAGTATTTTACTAGAGCCGCTTTAAGTACCTACAGTAAGCACAGCGCAAGTTATACACACACTCATAAACAAACACACAGACAGACGTGCACACTCATCAGCACGCACTGATGCCCGGAGCCTGTTATTCCAGTGGACTGAGCAAAAGAGGAACTAAAAGCATGCAGCGTCTCAGGGGAGTGTTTTCAAGTCGCACGCCTTCACAGTTCAGCACCAAAGCACACAGAAACTCTGCCCGTTATGCAATCAGCCTTCCTCCCAGTAGGCTGCAGCAAAGAATCATGGGAAGTCCAGGCAAAGATAAACAATCAATGATAGCCCTCCCTCATTCATAAACAGAGAGACCATATGATGGGGGTTGCATCCTTTTCTTCTTGACTGTAACTCTATCTGCCTCCCTGTGCTGGAGAGAGGAAAAGAGAGATAAAGCTAGAGATGGCAGGAAAGGAGGCGGGCAGGGATTACCCCACAGGATGATACAAATGATTTTACTGCTGGATAGGTGCTCTGTGATACATTTATGCTGCTGTGGCCTTATCTCTTCCTCTCCTCTCTACAGTCCCATTGGAGCCCGGGAACACACACTCTAACACACACTCCTACATTGGTCATTCTGGGCCAGCCCCTATGCAGCTTCAGCCAAAGCTCCGGCTGTCCATCATCCCCAATTACCGTGGCAACAGAGCTGCACCCAGACAGCCTGCAGATTGGTTATGTGACCCTGAATGCAGGCACACCCACACTTCACACACACACACACACACACACACACCAACACAGCATGTGCACACAATACACAACATTACAAACATTTTAAAAGATGATTAAAAACACACTGAAACACACACTCGCACACCTGATGAACATGAAAGGGTGCCGTGCACTCTGTCTGAGGGGCGTTTGTGCAGAGTGTAGACTTCACGATCCATCATGTGTGCAGAGGCAGGGCCATATGTCTTCACTGCAGCTCACTCACACTACACAGACTCCTTGCTGTTTGATTCAGCTGTGCATTGTGCATGTGTGAAAACATTGAGGAAATGTAGAAAGTGAGGCAAAAAGGAAGCAGTGGAAGAGAGAGATGGACAGACAGCACAATGTGACGAGGGGAGGGGAGGGGAGGGGAGAACCTAATGAGGAAGACCATGAGAGGTGAAGGTGAATGGGAGGAATTGCTGGCATCTTAGTGTGTGTGTGTGTTTGTGTGTGTTATTGTGTTGTACACCTTAGCAATTCGCAAGATGTGCTGACAATATATAACATTGTGACACTGCCCTCTACAGGGTTGAATAAAATCTTGTGGTACCAGAACTAAAACAAGAAGTATTGTTCCCTGTTTTTGTATAATCTTTACACCCCTCTCCTCTTCCTTTCCTTTCTGTCGACATGTGTGTTTGTCTCTCTGTGTGTATCTTTCTCTCCAGTCCACGACTGGAGAGAAACTGATTGAACTGGGAAACCCATCTCAGAGTCTGGAAAATGTGTGTCGCTGGGCCTTCCTGCAGCAGAAGCAGGACACAGGGGACGCTGAGTATCACGACCACGCCATCTTCCTCACACGACAGGAATTTGGCCCCACGGGCATGCAGGGTAATGAAGAAATGTACACAATTTAAAGACTTCATAACCCCTTCTGTTGAACATATATCCAAACAGCATGCCAAATCTCTTGAGGACCTAAAGCTCATAAGTGCCCATAGAAAACTCTCTATACGGCTGCACAGCGCACTGTGGGTTTAGTGGTTGGTGGTTTTCTGTGCAGCAGAGTGCAGACTAACAGGCAGGCCCAGGGGAGAGGCCTCTAAAGGCAGTGGCCTAGCTATCCAGAAGCCCTTCAGCTGCCCTTGGGCTCAGCCTTCAGCAGCAGAAAATCAATAGACAGAGCAGACCAGCCACATCTCCACAATTAAAGGCAGTACAGGACAGACAAGCACACAGGGAGTTGAAGATTGGCATATGTGGGGGCGGAGGGCGACGGTTTAGGGTTAGGATTAGACACACAAACACACGCACGCATTTGTCCCTTTGTCTATGTGACAGACCCCTGTGGACACATATATATATTTAGATAGATAGGTATCAGATTTAGGATGAGCTGTACAGTACGGATAGTTTCCCCACATTGGTTTCTTCTCACATCAATTAATCAACAATCAATGGATATGAGTGTCAGATTAGTCCATTTACATCTATTACTCAGTCATTTTTAAAGAGGGCAAATAATTAAAAAGATTTCTCCTCTCTCCGTGTCTTTCTGATGACAGAGTGTGTATAAATATGAAATAAAATAAAAGGACTGGGCAAATAAAGTCATTTGTATCTCTTACATTCAGTTTAACATCAAGCATTGGAAAGGTTTTTGCTCTCCTCAAGTGTTCCAGTACAAAATATATATATAACAAAAATATTTGAAAAGATTTTGTCTCTCCTCCTGGTTGCCTAGGTTACGCCCCAGTGACAGGCATGTGCCATCCGGTGAGGAGCTGCACTTTGAACCACGAGGACGGTTTCTCCTCTGCTTTTGTGGTGGCACACGAGACCGGACACGTGTAAGTGCACTGCCATAATGATCTCCTCAAGCTCAATTGCATAGTACAGCAAACGACAACCAAGCAGTCAGGACTTAGAGGACTTACTCGATTAGTTACAGTTTTGGTCCATTGGACACCTCACC
>OMNW01010278.1:5866-17654 GCA_900303245.1 Selene dorsalis
GGAGTTTGGATGCTTCGGTCGAACTGGGCTTGCTTCCTTTCCCTCGGTTTCAGCACAACTTATCCGACCAAGTTTCGTTGAAGAAGTCGTGGAATAGCCGGACCAGTGATGGAGCTTTGGATAACCCGGGTCTGCGGTGTACTGTTGAGCCTCCTGGCAGGTAAGTTTGTCACACCGACGGCCGCGGAGCTACTTTGACTGTTGACTGATTTTTTTTCTTTCTCACAAACGGCAGCGAGTCCAGTCACGGTGGTCAGTCGTGTTCAGAAACGTGAACACCGCCGAAACTTATTTATTTCTTGAAGTTACTAATTCTGCTAACTTCAAGTTCTGTTTTATTGTGTCGACCTGGTTACAACACAACTTAGTGGTTAACCAAACGATACCTGAATGCACTTAAAAAAAATGTTGCCAACATGGAGTAACTCTGACCCAAGGTCAGTTTAGGAAGCTAGCACACTAGAGCAAGCGTCCACCGAAACCCGACTTAAAATGTAAATAATTCAACTATTACCTGGATGGATCATTTGTCAGAATTGTTATTTAGCAATGTGGGGGGTTTCAACCTTAACAGAAAGACGAAGACGACGAGTAACAAAAAGAAGAAAGAGAGCTAAGAAATCTAAGTTTGTTGATGAAATCTCGTGCGTTTTAAACACATTTTGTGCCTAATGTCGACAATAAACTGATCTGGTCTTTTGGTTTGCGTTTTTCATCAGGTGAATCATACCAGGTGTCGGTCTTTAGGATAATTAACAGTCGTAATGAATGTTTTTTTTTAAACAAAAAAACAAAACCCTACATTGTTGTGTTTTTAAAATCCACACAGATAAGACGGATGTGTTTTTAGGATCGTTTCCTGGTGCCATTAATCTGACTATTTCCGTGTGGTGTCTGTGGTTTATCGTCTGGTGGTTAACACAATAGCTTGATCCGCATTTAAACCTGTGGCGACAGGACTTCAAAAGTACAGGGTTTTTTTTTTGTCTGCCATCTGCCAGCAGCAGTGCTGACCCCCCAGCCCCAAATCCCAGTATCACAATCACACTACCTAACTTAACCACATGTTTGATTGTGTTGACAGCTTTGTTTATGTTGGTGTCATTTACTTTCCAACATCAATGCCTTCATTTGATGAAAGTTGACTCCCAGTGACCCTCAGCTAAGAGGGCTTCATTTGTGTATTTATACTGGAGGTGGGTTGTGTGCTACCTTTGATCAGATTTTGAAACACCCCTTCCTTGTCTGTGCTTACTTTCAGTCTTTAATGTTAAAGGTGATATTGAGTTCACATAGAGCTAAAGGATGTCTTATACAGCTTTGCTTATTTCCTTTTTGTGTGGCCTTTTGATTGGAGGCATCATTGAACAAATGATATAGTTAATATGTATTTATTTGCAAAAATACAAAAGGTGAAAACATTTAAGTTGCTATATTCATTTTCAAAAAACATATCTGCAGAAACATTACTGATCAAATCAATCAACTGAACTTTGTTTGTTAACTGTAGCAACTGAAATGCATTGTTTTTGCTTTGATACGTCAGGGCGTGGCTTTTCACTGTGCTGGAATCTAGACTGAAACTGATAAATCACTCCTCCCACTCTAAACAGTAGTGTGAAACTTCTCCTCCACAGTTGTCTTTTGGCTTCAATCAGTGACGGCCTGTGGTAGTTATTAAAATATTTTCTGAGATTTTTCGTGGGAAGCCACAGAGGTCCATGGTCAGACCGATGACATTCCAGTCTGCTGATAATAGAGAATCCGCATGTAATGAAGAAGCGCTTTGTTTAAGTTCTCCCACCGCATCTCTCTATGTAAACGTTGGGGCACTGAGTGAAATGTAAGGTTTAGATAGTGTGTTGTTGGCCCTCTTTTGTCTCATGAGTTTCATTGTTGTGTACACTAGTTTGGGCTCATTACCATCCTAATGGCATCAAGGCCTCATCATTTGGCTGCTGTTCCACTTCAGCAGACAAGAACAGTATCTGCCAGACTCATTGAAATTTTTTTAAATGGCTTGGAAAATACACAGAAATGTTACTGTGTATTCCTAAGACATCTGGAAATAAAATAGGTTAGAGATAACTAACCTCTTAAGTGGCAAAATAACAAATAGGTTCTTTCTGCTCCATTTGTTTGCTCTATTTGTCCTTGGGGTGATGCATTCAATTTATAAAGAATGAAATCATAAGTGAGAAATGTAAAATCCTTGAAATTATAACCATTTTTGAGGATTTACTCAAAACTGCATTTGCATGCAACTTCATTTTGTTCAGGTTGAACTATAACTCTAGGTAGGTTTTACTGGTTATCACCAAATCCTTTGAGATGTCAACACTAGGCAAATAAGGAAATGTTTGGTTTGTGGCCACTGTTCCTGAAGGTAGCACACTGACTGACTGTAGGCATCGCAGTACGCAGGCATAGTGTTTAATTCATTAACGAGCCTCATGGTAAACATAATTGTTTGTAGTTTTATTATTTTGAGTGCTTTCCACAAGTATTTAACACAATGGAATTAAGATCTAAAATTAAAATTTTGCTCCATTCATGAAGATGAGACATGGCAGTAATCCTTCCTACAATATTTTGTATGTGGTTATTTGAATGAAAGTTGTCTCAAGTGATATATCATAAAGGACTTGTCCAAGAAACATTATTATTGTTGTTAAATCATTAGATACTGTCGTTAGCACCATGACTATCCACTTCATCCCTTTTTCCACATACACCTCTCGAGCTCTAGTAAGCAGTCTGTGCTTTATGCATGTTGTAACACTTGCCATTGGACTTGATCTGTCATTTTCCCTGCTACAGTGTTGCAGGAGCGCCCTGATGATCTCTCTGCTGCCCCCCATTCCTGGCTGTGTGGGTCAAGAGTGAAACCACCAATATAAGATAAACAGAGACCTAGTGTAACTTTGAGCAGGCGCAGAAAGCAGTTACCTGATAAGCCTACAGCCAAAGGTCCTGGCCAGGAACTGGTTGCTTGGTTACCTTTTGAAAACAGACACGCAGATCCAGGGAGTGTACTTGTGTGTGTGTGTGTGTGCTTTGGTTGTTCTAGAAAGCTACCCTCCCCCTTACTTGCCTTTATGTACTAGTTCCTGTCTCACTGCTAAAAGAATACATAGTATTCAGCACAGTAGCTGTTGCGGGCTGAACTGCATATCTTGATAAAACAGAGTTTCCTTCCTGATCAGTGTTCTCACTTTGACGGCAAAGTGTGTGTTGTAAGGTGATATGGTCCACGAAGAAACAGGAACAACCACAGAGATGGTTGGAGGCATGAACAGCACAACCTGAGCCATTGTCATTGGCCCCATGGAGACAGTAATGACTTCAGGTCACATTCACTTGTCATGACCCAGCAGTCCAATGCCACATTTTGCCTCCTGATGGCTGAAACATGTTGCAGCAGCAGCAGCAGCAGCAGTAGCTAGCAGCTTCACCTCTAACCATGCAGCCACCCGCTCTGCCTGGAGCCCCTTGTCCTTGGAAATGAAGCAGAAACATGTGGAATTGGATTACACTGTGGGGACACTGCTTTTGTCCTCCACAATCTGACGATGGGGACAACTGCACATGAATATTCACAACCTTGGACGTTAATATTTTAGCATGCCAGTCCTGTGCAAGCCTCGTGCCAACTCCTGTTCACCTCTTTATAGGAGTGTGGAACGCTGATCCCGCCTTTACCTCGCCACATTACCCCAGCTCCCCCCCATTCTCTCGTCCATTTCATGTCTGAATTACTGAATGAACAAATTGCTGCCTGCTAGAGAATCAGTGAAAATGATTAATAGTGGTGCTTGTTTCTGAGACCTGTTAATGGCTGTGCAGCCACTCTGTATTCAGAACTCATTCCTTTTTCACAGGTAGGGAGTAAAACTGCCTTCTGGTCTGTTGCCAACGATTCTTGTAGGAAGATATATTGGCAAGAATTTGCTTGAACCCCTTTGTCATAAAGTCAATGTTATCTTGACAGATGTTTCAAGTTGGTATGTCTTTAGATGTCCGCAAGATTTGGTGTTGGCCTTGATATTGACCTGCTGATGGTACCAGGCTCCCCAGAGGCATGCAAATTATGTGCTGTATTGACGAATAAGTTTAGTTGTGGAGATGTTTTTCCTTGATGACAGGAGCACTGATCAGTCCATAAAGGTCATGCTATAGTGTGTGTGTATGTTGGAACAAGGGCACCGCAATGGATTGTTTAGTGTGCATGCTTGGTCAGTTTCCGCATTTTTGTCAGACCAAAGATTAAAACCCAAAGGTATTCAATTTACCAGTAATGTGAAAACAGAGGAAGCAGCAAGTTCTTTCGTTTGAGAAGCTGAGACCAGAAAATGTTTAAAATTTCTCTGTATAACTTATTAATATTTAAATACTTACATACAGTAATATTCCTATTTGCCGTGCATAAAAAAAAACATTGTGGCTACAAGGTTGGTGAGATTTAATGGTACGCAAGCCCCAATACATAGTGAGAGAAGGCTACTGATCAATCAACCATTCGTTAAAATTTAACTAGTCAGTTTGAGCTTATACTTTTACTTATCATACTTACAATACAAGTCTAACATTGCTTTTGTAATTTCCATGTCTACACAGGTTAACACCTGGTGGTGATCATGACTTTTTGTCCTGGAAATGCAGCTTTAACTTGAGTTTTAGTGTCATGTACATAGCCCACAACTGCATGTTTAAACCCCTTTTACAAGGCTGTAGTTTTGCAACAAGTCAAATTGAAACATTAAAAAGTGAGTCAGGCAGCTTGTTAAACCAGCTCATGGAGCTAAAACTAGCACAATTAGCGAGCCTGCTAACTCATTTGGCAATTTACAGTTGCCAGCTAGAAATGAGAAGCAAACCTTGCCATAGGTGTATTTTTGCTCGGTCAGCTCAAGTCTCATTAGTATGAAATTGACTTGCCAGTGCGTATAAATGCCTATAGGTATTGAGAGTTCACATGTGATTAAATTAACTTGGCTATATTTATCATTTTAATTCAGAGCTGTTCTTGATTATCTGATTCTAGATCAGATTTCTTGCCTCTTCCATGAGTTAGCTACACTGCTGAAAAACAGGAAGAAGTTGCAAAACAGTGTTTTGTTGCATTGATAAATTTGTGTATAACTGTGTGGTTAGGGGAATGTGTGAAGATACTCACTTGCTGCTTAATATAATAAATTTGACAGTAATCATTGCGCTCAACATTGTGTGTTTTGGGTTGTAATGTAATAAACATTAGATCCTTTCAGAATAACTTTTTAACCTTATTTTGTTAGTTGATAATTTCTATATGTCCTTTGGAGAGGCAAAGTACAGAGTAGGAAGTACAGCTCTGATATCTTGAGCATGACTGCTGCAATCCTTAAAATCCGTTGAAGTCGAATAGGGAGTGCATTGAAGGAGAGCTGTTTCCTCTGCTATCGATGTAACCGATCAGTTAAAACAAGGTCACTGCAGCGCTGATTTTCCCTGCTCTCTTGAGTCCATTGGTCATCATCACTGTGTCACACTGTTAGGGCGATAAACACCCCCAAAGCACATTCATCACTTAGCCACTTGATGCCCAGTTCTGCAGCGCCCATAACGCCCTCTGCTCCTAATGAGGAATAATGGGCTCTGTGAGAAATAAGCTGTGACTGTGATGATGATAAGAGTTTTCACGCACCTCATATCTCAAATGAACATCGCCAGATTTCCATTTTTTTGTAGATAAACGGCACATAAACGGAAAAGATGCAACACACTAGGCAGTGAAGGAGATGTGAAGGATTTTGTAACAAAATGCTGCATAATTATTTGGAAAAGTGCCACTGGAAACCATTAAATGCTTAAACTGAATGATGTTTTACTTATAGCAGAACTCCTTTGTAAGCAAGGCTTCAATGATGACTCAGAACTATAAAATAAATGTGAATATTTAATTTGGCATTCGTTTTTCAGAGTTTTTTAAATGATGGCTGTCTCAAACTGGATTTAACATCTTCATTCTCTAACATACTTTACCACTTTAATACAATGTCTCTCAGACTGCAGGTTGTAGCAGGTTGCCCGTTAAAGCCGGTGGATGGGAATTCCTCCACAACATTCAGCAGTATTTTACTTATGGTTCTTCCCCTTGCTTGAACTTAGGATGTTTTTTTTCCACATTTTATGTATTCCGGTTATTTTGCATAATGTTCTCACGGCATCTGAGCTAGCCATCTTGGTGTGATCATACACACTGTGGCAGGCAGGTCCCCAGGGTGCTGCATCTGCAGGTGCTTGTGTGCAGTCTGCTTCTGCTTACCTGCTAGCTAGGTGTCAGCTCCGCTCGACACACGCTTGAACCACTGTTAGATTATCCGTTGTGCAGTGTTAAAGAATTCACCTAAAGTAATCACTGTATCATGTAAAACAGACCTGACAATTTACTCTTGACAATTAATCTTTTGTTGCCAGTTTTGACTTCCAATGGATATGTCACTTTGGAGATAACCGCTGTATATTTTATTGTGCATGTCACATTATTATCAGCTGATGTCCAGGCATTGTCTTACACAGAGTTGAATTGTGGGAAGATGATTATATTTTGTTCTCTCTTCAGCAGTAAGCCCCCACTCTCCCCGCTAAGAACATTAGAGTTAATTGTGTGTCTAATCTTGAAAAATATTATGGCTCAGAAAATAAGCGACATAGGCAGAAGGTGGGGTGAATTTTTGGAGGAGGGGGAGGGGGTAAAGCAGCTGTTGAAGGAGCCATTTTTAGCACCTCTATCTCATTGAAAAACATTACGCATTGTCGACGGCGGGTTCGGTGGGAAAGGCAAATAAGTGTTGTCTGTGGAAAGCTTCTGTCTTGATTCAGTCCCACTCGATTCTGCTCCCTGTGGTTTTCATATTCAAGTCAGTCTTTGTCTGTCTCAGTCTGATGTTTAATCATCATCATGTCAAATTATATAGTTATGCTAATAACTCCTGTCTATAAAAAGGGGGGATTTGTTATGAAAAATCCCTGTTGCCATGCACAAAATCCGACTCTGAACATTTTTTTTTCCACAAGGGTATGATTGCTTGTATTACAGATTTAAGATTTATATGAAAATGGTTGTGTATTGAAATTTTGTGATACAGGCCGAATCTTGTTAGGAGTGTTACAGAGTATTGATACAAAGTGACACAGAATTAGACCCAGAAAATCCCATTTCTTCTAACATTTGTTGCTGATACTAAACTGAGGGCAAAGCCTGCGATGCAGATCCTCACAGTGTGGACAAAAATATAAAACAGGCTTATAAATATAAAACAAATATAAGACAGGCTTTGCAAATTATCATCAAATGAAACTCACAGTTTCTCTGATGTTGATGAAATCATAATGTGGAATAAGATAAGAGGCCGTTGGTGCATTTGCAGGTGTAGGTAGATATGAAGAAAAGAAAAGCTGCTCTATATGCAGGCTGCAATATTCTTACAAAGTGGCCCTAATCTCCTGGGAAAATATGAATGCAAGTAAACACTTTGTTTCATGAAAGAGCATTACATGAGATTAGATCAGATGAAACCTTTCCCCACGGGGGAATCGGGTCATTGCAGTAACAGAGAAAAAAATATACCTCTCCATTCTCGGGGTATCTTGAATGAGTAAAAATTGTGGAGAAGAAAATGTAAAACAGAGAAGTCAGTTGATGTTTTTTTTTTATGTATGTCAAAGCAACCTGGGAGAAGTCCAAGGGTGGAGTTCTAACGTATATTGTTGTTAAACAGGTTTTCATTTCCCTCAGATGACTTCTGTTATCCTACTATAGCTTTGCAACCATGTGTCCCAAAGTAGTGTGACTGTGTGCCACCTCCCGTTTGTTCTATTAACACACATGAAAGAGACTCTATCTTCATCCTCCTGACTTTGAAATAATTACCCCGAGGGTTGTTTTTGGTCCTATAGGTATGATGACCAGGTGTTTATGATGTGCTACAGTTGGATGTAGAAAAAGCTCAACAGCTGAACCACTGCAAGGTCAGCAAGCCACAACAGACATTTAATTACTGTAGTGCATCTCGCCGTCATGGGAGGAAATCGGCAGCTGGCCCAGTTGCCATACAGAGAGATGAGATTGAACTGAAAATAGCTCTGTGACTGGCTGGTTTATGATGGTCAGAGCACACATTACTGCACAACCTTAATCACTAGTGCCGCTGTTTTAATAAGCAGCACACACGAGCCACTGGGCTACAGTTGTTGCTGGTAAGTTCCTGAAGAACCAGCTGTTAAGTGTCTTAATGGAGCCCATGTATAATTCATGGGCACACACAGGGCTGCGTGGCTGCATGGCTTTTTCTGAGTGGCTGATAATTGGAGGAGAGTGAACCCCCCACCCCATCTCAGTCATAGTGGTTCACACAACACCCAGCTCCTTTCATTAGATGTAGGGGCACATCAGCTCTGGATTTAATCCCTCCCTCGGACAGGACATCTATCTGATGTGAGTAAGGAGATGATTTATCAGTGACAGTTAGTGCTGTAACACAACTCAGCAGCCTGGGTTGTGGATTAATGATGTGTGGACACATAAAAAGAGCCCATGGCTGCACACAATGTCACCTGGCATTTTAACAACTAAAAAGTCTCTTATCCCCAACTCTTATTAATTGGCTGTGAACATTTGTTGAGTAAAACTTTAACATCCTTCAGGCCTTTGAGACTTTTTGTCAAAAAGATATGTGGCTTTGCTTGGACATGAAAAGTCCCTAGTAATCCCTCTGCTGGAAGATCAAGGGTGGGAAATTTTTAGCTTGATACTCTCGACCTGGATCAAAGTGAACCGATATCCCGTTAAAGGTCATCACAGCACATGAGTCAGATAATCTTTGTTTCAACACTTTTAACCCATATCAACATGAAATTGATGTTTATATTTCCATATAAAAGCCACACCACCACCAGATAAAATGAACAGTCATCATTATCCAGTCACTTTTACTGAGATTTTGTACACGTCAGCTTGATCCAGGTTGACCTATAAGCAGCGTTTGACTGCCTGTCTAGACCACTCAGGGGTCAGACCCTTTTAGATGTCATTATAGACACGGGGGAGTTGACTTGTAAGGCACACTTGAGGAAAAAGCACTTCACATCCACTGAACAGCCAGTCCCACGACCTTGCAGCATCTTCAGAAAGCGTCAGGCTGTTTGTAAGTGACATTTTCTCTCCTTTTTGTCACATGTCAAACAAGATGTTATAATGATGTGAAATGCAGCTTCTTTCTTCACATTAATACATAAGGAGTATTTTATATTGGTGTAATGTTTTTGATGACAACAAAGAGGAGAATTTGTGTGGTCTTTCTAAGAACTATGACTGGTGACTTGTGAACATTTACAAAGTGGCCAACATTTTTTTTATTGACAGGAAAATGAAGCATCATATAATCCAGCTGTTGGAACACTCATAAAAACAGGCCATGGTACTGCAACTGCCTCACATCAAGCTTCTTCATTGTAAAGTGGCCACACAAAGCGCAGCATATTTGTCACTTAAGTGAGTGTTGACAGTGATTATTTATCTTGTCTGCATTTTTTTCATCAGTGGATGAGTAATGGAGCAGTCAGGAGCAGACAGAGTGAGCTATTAGATGAAAAGATGTAGGTGACAGGCTGCACACCTCTACCTTCTCTCAAAGATATAAGCAACTTTACCACAGCTGTTGTGTTACCACAAAGTTGCTAACTGAGGGATTGCTGTAGTCTCCAACCATTACTGGTGTTACCGTGGCAACCTCATGCATCATCAAATAAACCATGACTAAAATCTTAACCACTACAACATTGATTTAACTTTACTAAGTGGAGGACATTGCATAATGTTGCAAACATCAACAGGAGTTCATGTTTATGTGTCTCTTGAAGCTGCTTTCATTAGAAAGAGAAATGGATGATGAAAGATGTTGTGCATGCGAGTGCTTTTAACTTGAGTGGTTGGGCTCCTTATTGCATCCCCAGTATCAGCTTTACTCTGCTGTGCTACACAGTAGTACAGCTGCTGCTCTTTCATTCAGAAGCAATTTTACGCTGTGAAGTCCAATTTAACGTGAGGGTGGTATACATGTCTGTGTGCTGTGTTTAATGTTTTCTTTTAAGGAGTTTGCAGTGGTCAGGTCTTTGTAATTAGTTCTACAGATGCTTGGTTCGTGGAAATGGATCTAATTAGCCCTTGAAGACGAACAGGGTCAAAGTAGCAAACTGTTCACTTGCTGCAAGCATACGACTCCAAGAATCTTGAATCCCCTCAAATCTGAGCTCCTATGTTTAATGGGCTTACTGCATTTATCTCCACTGTCCAGGCTCTCCGCCCCTCTTTAGGAGTACGACAAGCCACATCTCATGCACAGTTAAAGAACACAACATGGAGAATAAATACCATGATATTGTAGGACAGCCTCTTTTGCAGGATTGCTAAACTAGTGCAGTGGAGTTATTTTTAACATTCCCAAACGTGTCTTGTCACTTAATGGTGTATGTAGACTAGAGTGGTCTTTTTGAGCGCTCTCCTCATGTCTAGGCTGAGAATGCGAGCTGGAGGCATGAATAAACCCAGCGGTCTCAGCTAAGCTGTAACAACAACTGACAGTCTTAGCCTGCAGCTTCCTACAGGGCTCAGCGCTCAGGTGCCTTTACTACACCTGTCTCACAGAACCTCTGAGTGAAGAAGAGACTCCAGCCTTGAAACATCAGCCTTGTTTCGCTGCCTGTACTGAGAAAAAAGAGAGGAAAGAAAAAGGATTATCCATCTTGTTATCTTTTAACAGCAGCCTTATCTTGATGTCCTGCTGCAGTGACTCCACCACACAGAGGACAGGAAGGGACTGTCTGTGTTGTTGCACTTTCACAAAGACTGCATTCTCGCTGGTGGAGAGTCCTTTGGACAGGATGAGAGGGTTTAGAGAGAAGGGATGTTACAAATGCATTTGAAAAGGAATTGATGTATTAGCAGTTATTACAAAGTACTTTGTCAATGCACCATTTCTGCCTCGGGCTGCTTTCAACAGCAATCTATCCAATGAAATGAACTGTGTGTTCAGTTGTGTCAGTCCTGTGGCTATTGACAGCACACTCCGGGCTTAAAGCACATATAGGACTGTATTTTGTAGCAGTGTCCAGAGGACCACCATCATGCAATATCCTTTAGGCAGGAGACCTCATTTTAGACCAGAATCTAGAGGAAACGACATGAGCAAGGCAGACTAATTGACCGCCTCCTAACTAGTCCAGCTGATAGCAATACATGGCTGCTGTGTAAATCTTACATAGGCATAGTTTATACATATTAATCTGCATGAGTTGCTCTTCAGTTTCAATTGGTACTATGTAACCAAGATAACCGAACCAACAAACACAAACAGATTCGAGGGAAAAATACATTCCCTGAAATAAATTCACTAATTCCACAACATGCGCTTCAACTGGTAGCCCTGAGTTTTTACTCAACAATTGCTTTATTTTTGTTGTGTTTTTGTCGTATTTTGTCAACTACTGATGGATACCTCTGTGGGGAGAGGAGCTTCTTCAGGAGAGAAGCTTCTTTCATTGAAAACGGAGCAGGTCTGGAGGATGCCACCCTGTTCCTGTTCCAGCTGAGATGAAGAGTTGTTTTCATGGATGCCGTGCTGTTGGTGCAAAGATGAAGGTTTGAAAGTGGAGATGTCAATGGAAATATCAATTCTCTGCCCAACAAGAGTGATGAAGAACTGGAGATGTTGGTGAAGACTCAGAAAATAGAAATGTTTTCAAATCATAA
>OMNW01010279.1:0-11488 GCA_900303245.1 Selene dorsalis
ATTTCTGCAACAGTCATTGTGTGATAAACATGATTACAGTGGTACCTTTATTGATAAAAAAGCATTTGTGAACATTTCATTCAAAAGCATTTACATGGCTGTGATTCACCTCAGTGTCTCATAAAGAGCCTCACAGGTAAAAAAAAAAAAAGAAAAAGTATTGTACTGATAACAGGGAGAGCTATAAAAATGCCTCTTTTTAGCGGACACCTGTTTGCATCTTTATGGATCAAATGTGGAATCCATGCTCGTGTAGTGGAGCATTCATCACTGTGAACAAGCATATAACTTAACCTCTGTGATAGTGCACATATCCATGAAAGAACCTGACACCAGTGCAGAAAATACATACAGTTGCCTCTTCTCCACTCCCAGTGTGTTCAAGTCATTAGTGGAAGGTCACTGACAAATGCCGTCAGATTTCCACTTTGGTTAAAGTGATGAAATGTCATGATCTCCACCCTGGTTCAGCCCAGGAAGTTCAGTCCTGTCCCGTTCTCAGATATGTCAGTGACATTGTTTAACGGAGGAAGGTATTTCTTTGGATCTCCAAAGAAAGGTGTGGATGGAGGTTGGTTGAAGTGGCCCATGAGGAAGATCCCAATAGTGCCGATAAAAAACACCAACGTCATGACAATAAAGCAAACCCTGTCGATCACCCGGGCCACCAGAAACCACTCTTCATTTTCCTGCGTTATGAAAAATAGTGAGAAGTTGTGAGTGATGTTTCCACCTAAGGAGATGTGGAATTGTATAAATGTAGCACTCACATTCTGGAAGTTGTTCTGCTGTCTTGCGGTCTCAGCTATGTGTTTGCAGGATGCCACGCACTGCTTCAGCTGTGGAGACACCTTTGCCAGACTGTCACTAAGCTGCTCAGCTGTGGCCCCCTCCAGCCCATCATCTGGATCCAAAACAGACCAAATACTCGTGCCATTAAATGTAAAAAACACACTTTCATTGGAGCTCACACAAATTCAAACTTATTCAAATACTTACGTAGCTTCTCTAAAACTGATTTCATCAGTCCATTTCTTTCTTTGAGTCTGGCAAACATGAGCTCTGACCGAGCCGTTCTTATCACATATTCCTCCGCCTTAGTGATGAGAGTCATGGAGCTACGACGTCGGCAGGGAACCAGGTGCACGTTGTTCCTGTCTATAGGCAGGGTTTCACCATTTCTGGCATCTGAGATCATGCCATTGTTTGGTGTCCAGGGTCGCATCTGCATCCTCAGCAGTCGAGGTAGGATGTTAAGGAAGATCTGAAAGTGACGGCGGGTCAAAGGTTAATCCAAGGGCAAATAAACTGTGTGTTCACTCGGTAGCTACTTATTGAAATTCCTTCTAGAAAAAAGATGGTTTGGACTTCAAACTCACTTTCCGAACATGGTCTGTCATGATGTGAGTGTTTGGTGTTCTCAGGGAAACGTTGAGGACGATCACACAGTTCATCACAACCATGGTGGTCACTGACATCACAAACATTAGATACCTGCAGCCAAAGGTTTATAAATCACACCATTTTCAGCACTGTCTTCACTTCGTTGTAAACCTTGAACTGAAATCTATGAACTCACTTTCCAATAAGAGGCACTGCCTTCGAAGTCTCTGGAACCTTCTTGGCGATGAGAAGGAGGAACACAGTCTGGCCCAGAAGAGTCGCAATTGACATTGTGCACTTCTGACCGCCAGCTGCAAAAAACCAAACCACAAATCAATTCAGTGAGACAAACACACAGCAATAACTGACCTGAGGTTCATTTGTTTTTATCAAAACTTAACTATCTGGACTTCTGTTTTGGCAGGTCCGCATATAATGATCTGAAGCAAGGAAATCCTGAGGCTGAGACAGAGGTCTAGCTTTTGGATACACGAAGGGAGGGAAAAGACCTTTGGCAGGTAGGTAGTAGACAAGCAGGCCAAGGGAGGAGAAGAGCACACAGGGAGCGATGATATTGATGATGTAGAACAGAGGCTTTCTCTGGATGATGAGGAAAAAGACCACCTCCTGGTACTCCAGCTCATCTTGAGTGTACTGAGTGTTGATCACCTTCTTAGCAGGCCTGTGTTTGATGATCCACTCGCCATTCTCTACCAACAAAGTTCTCATTAGAGGAAAAAAAATCGTAGTTGTAGAGTTTTCCAGACAACCATCATTTAATCATCACAAATCGATCATCAACTCATGTGTACCTGTAAAAGCTTCTGGATCAATGTCCACCCACTCCAGTGTGTGGTTGTCCTCCTGCTTGAGAACCAGCTCAATCTCATTGGCACTGTAAGTCTGAGAGCTGCACACAGGGAGAGAACATGTGGTCTGTCTCCACAGCAAACACAGCCGTCTGTTCACTTTTACAAGACAGCATGGTGAGAAGGAAGCATGAATGAAGGAGGCACTGGCCACCATGGATGATGTTAATACAAAGGAAACTACAGTAAACAAAAAGGTCTATTTTTTTATTGAAAGACTTCTTTTTCTGTTTTTTTTGTCTCATGCTGTTGTAAAACTTAAGTTCTCTACTTACCGAAAGACCATTGTGCAGTTCTGCCAGTCAAAGGGAAAGTAGTTGACAGTGATGGTGCAGGCGCTGCGGTAGATGGCAGGAGGCAGCCAGTACACACAGCCGTTAGGAGACACCAGTGCGTTGCAATAAAGTGCAACCTCGAACTGACCATCCACACTGCAGAGCAGAGACGAGAAAGACTCTGAAGTTTGCTAAATGATTCACTCAAATCAAGAATATTCTTGATAGGTTTCTTGTCCCTTTTAGGCATGTTATTGTGTGAAAGTTGATTCACTTGTTCTCCAGAATGATGTCTGGCAGCCATATGCTCCTGGAGGGGACACGTAGCTCAGAGGTGATGTTCCCATACAGAGTTGACCTGGGTGGCTGATCCCATCTGAGCCTGTAGTCACACCATTGCTACATAAAGAAATACTGTCAGACTGATCTTCTTGCTTTGAAAATACACATTGATAAAAGTCAGCATCATTGCAAAGAAGATAAACTCAAACTCAGCAGGCAAGGTGAGTATGTGGCTACCATTTCTATCCAGACACTGGTTGTCAGGGCCTCCTCCTTTTCATTCTGAGGAGAGATAGTTGGAGATATAATGTTAACTCAAAGACCAGTGCGGCCATTGGCACTAATTAAATGCACTAGAACAAACTGGACCCACTAGGGAGATGAGGTTGGTGAGCGTCATTTTGATGTCAACCCGAGTGATGTCCCCACTCTTCTCCATGGGTCGAACGTTCTTGTTGTAGCCCTTCATCAAGTCCTTGAAAAGTTCCCCCTCCAGGTTAATGGCAGATGCTGCAGACAAACCACAGATTTAAAGACACAAACAAGTGATAGGATATAGATTTAAATTAAAGATCTACTCAACTAATTTTACATATCAAGTTCAGATTTGTCAGTCAGCAGTGTTACTTTGGCTCAGACTTAAGGCATTCGCTTGTATCAAAAAGCCTTTAAGTAAAAAATGAAGTTCAAAAGAGGTGGATGGGGGCAACTGATTAAAGATGCTATTGAGTTACATTATGGGAAATGCAGGATCCACTATTTTTAGAGCTTGACTCATACAAAGGGACTAAAAGTACGGATATCGTGGTCTCTGCTGGCTCAATTTTGACATTTTTACTTGTGAATACTTTCTATGCAGCAAAAACAACTGATCTTTCAGGTATAATGAGTGAGAAACAGGTATCAGCATGAAAGTCATGCCTCATTCAGCAACACTGTGCACAGCACAACAATGAATTACTAAGTACTGTGCAGAACAGTAAAATAGCCTGCTTTGCCAACTACTGTATGTACATATGCCCTGTTAGTACTGTACAGTTCAAAGACAACATATGGGACAAAAATAGATCTTTGTTTTACCATAATTAATGCTGTCATACTCAGTGAATAATGCTGTTGGGTTTACTTACAACTTTTTGGATACATTTTGTTTGAATGTAAGAATAGAAGCATAATCATTATAGGAAAAGTACTATACAAGTGTCATTTAAACTATTTGTCTGTATAACACAGTTTTGTTACTGCAGTTAGGTGAGCCAAAGTTGGAGTTAGGTGAATCCTGTACCTCTTAGTAATGTGCTTCATTACTGACAGCAGCTGTCTTTACGTTCCCATTACTGTACTGCAAATTGTGTTTGTACTGTCTCCATACCATCTAACCATGGTCAGTCACCTCAATCTGTAAAACTTCACAGATTCACACCACACCATGCAGACTCCCAGGGGTTAACAAGACTCTTTCTACTAAATGTAGTGGCAGGCTGATTAGCCAGCTTTCCTACCTGTGGCAGAAATCATAAACACGCTCATGAAGAGTGACAGCGAGAGCCGAGGTCCAGAATCCATCAGTGTATGTGTTTATGCTGCGTTGTCTGAGACAAAGCTGTGATCACTAATCTGATTCGCACAGACTCTACTTGATAGAGTTTCTGGCACTCAGCCCGTGTCAGTCTGTGTGTGTTTCCCAGCAGAGGTTAGGGGCTGCTGGGAGGGTTGAGGTTTAGAGGAATGGTTGGAGCTTTGTGGGGGAGTTGATGATTGTTAGGGTTAAATCCAAGAGTGTATTTCCAGTATGGCATAGCCAGCTGTCCCAACACGTACACGCGCACACAGACCGTGAGCATGACATGCACATAGTTTGAGCATTGTACTCAGTACATGGCTGCCCTCCAGTGTTAAAGTGCTCCATCAGATCATGCACTGTATTGTAATTCTGTTCAGCACACCTGGTTACTGTCATTCAGACGTCCATACAGAGAGAAAATAAAAAAACACATGGACTCTGAGGGAAAATTTAGCACAGCAGTGATCTATAATAAGTTAGTTAACAGCTTTTTCCATCAAAAGCCGAGGTCAAATGTGTTCTCCACAATAAAGCGATTACAGGCAGAAAGATTAGATGATAAAGAGAAGGAGACAGCAGAAACACAGTGGATGTCTGCGAGCCAGAAAGTTAAAAAAAAAAAAAAAAAAGCCTTACAGTGGACAAGAGAACAGGTGATAAGTCTCAGCCATTTACAAGCACAGCATCTGTGATGACTGACCAGACCCTGAGGAGGTTGCTGACACATTTGTGGACTGTCATTACTATGTGTGTGTGTGTGAGGGAGAGAGAGAGTCACAAAAATACTACTCGTTCCTCCCATGATATGTTACACTTCCCACACACACACACACATTACACACAAGTCAGAGCAGTGTTGCAACAGAGGTATGTGTATGTGTGTGTACTCAGCTGTTACATTTATATCCTTCTTTCAGGACTTGAGCTGGGCAAAAAGATGAATGCCACAGATTGGAAGGTAGATATTAAATGTAAATTGTGTGAATTGAGGACTTTTTTTTTATCCTGGTTCATTCAGACAACTGTAACCAAACACAAGCTGAGGTTTAGAATTTAGGAACCACACTGAGGTGGTGAAAAAAGGGCTTGTTTACAAGTCAAAGGTGTCACTTCCTCAAGCGACAGTTGGCTGCGCTTACAATGTTCCCACTCATGCCAGACAATAAGATACTTTAAAGGTCAGTTCAGTTCTGGGTCTAGTTACAATTCCTCATCCTGGAAATAAGTCGAGAAAACAGGGAGTTACTGGTTACCAGCACAGCAGCTGCTGTGTTGATGGGAAAGCTTTTAGCCTTAAAGGGTGAGAGGACTGAGGTCAATCTCAGGTCATAAGAGTAACCAATCAGCATGAAACCCATCTCAAGAGAGCACATTAGGGTCTGGAACAAAAAGTACTGCAGAATTAGCAGCATTAGTGTTGGCTAATTTGATTATCTTAAATCAGAAATTTTACATAACCACAACAGTCAACACAACATACCATAGCATTAACAATTTTATTTATATATAGATTTTTTTTTTTTTTTTTTTTTTTTTTACAAAAATACAAAGGCTTTTCTCTATACAAATAAATATGGTAGGAATAAAGATAACATGAATAATATATACAGTCTGAGTGCATCACAAGAGGCTCAACCTTTGCAAAAGATATTGACAATATGAATAACTTATCATTTTGTACAGATTCATAAGTTAGACAAGGCTACGTCTCCAACCACATAAAAAAACAAAAAGAACTGTGGCGTGATGGGCGATCAATAGTTGGGTCGATACATTCATGGTTGTGTTTTCATTTAGAGTAAATGTCAGGCTCTCAGACAGGAAAAACAAAATAATGCTTGTCACGGGAGACGACAGAAGAAGTAAAGTTCGTGTGTCTGTGCGTTTTTTTGTGCATCTCTCTGTCCCATCACAGGGGTTTTATGGTTTTTTTCAAACAGGTCTCTCTGAGAGTCTTTGTAACGTTATCTTTCATTTTTCATGTTATCTCACTTGCTGTTATGATGGAGTTAAGTCTTGAGTGCCTCCAGTGCCAAAGCGATGATCCTGGGTACACTGCGGTAGAATGACTCATTCTCCAGGCCGACAAGACTGTAAAAGGTTAAAGGTTGTCCTCCCACTATGGCTCTGACCCGTGCCTGGTAAAGACCTCTGTCATTCTTGGAACTCAGATCAACTAACACCTGAAAAAAAGGAAAGAACCAATCAGGTTTAGGGTTACTGAAAGGTCATACAATAATGAATTTGTTTCTCTCCATCAGTTCACATTTACTTCTCTGAACTTCTCCAATTTACCTCTTGGAAATTCATGCGCAGGTTCTTGTTTGGGATGTTTAGGACCCAGCTGTAAGAGTCTCTGACTTGGCTGACTTGCTGCGAGGTTTCTCTCACCCCAGGACAAACTATATGAAAAACAAAGTAGTTCTTAATTTGAGAATAAACATTGAACATGGTACAATTACAGACAATGTGAAGCTATTTAATTAAGGTTTTGTCATAACTGGGTGAGAGACATACTTTTCCCGTTGGTTCCAGGTGTCTGCCTCTTGCGAAGAAGGCTCCTGTATTTTCTCTGAAGAGTTAGCGACTTAACAGAATGTGCAGTTTGTCTGGGCTCAGCTGTTGTCTCTGTGTGGTCACCCTCAGTGACAGTCTGGACGATAGCTGTTGACTGAACTGGAAGCAGTAATGCTAAAGATTTTAATTCTGTTCTGTCCTCAGTCTCAGCAAAAGTAAAATCCTCAGATGTGGCGCTCCACGTTACATCAGTAGAAGCGTCTCTGTTGGATGAGGTTCCACTTTGTGATGCATCTTTTATCATAATCCCGTCTTCTGTCCTTAACTTTTGAATTTCATTCATCAAGGCTGTTAGAAATGACCAAGGCTCATGGGATTCCTCAGAAGAGGAGGAGGAGGAGGAGGACGGATCAGTGTGGACTGGTTTTCCAGTGGAAGACGTAGGAAAGGGTGCCGTGTTGGAAGACTCTCTCTGCAGGTAGCTTGTGTCCAGGTGCAGAATGGGAGGAGCTGCTCTGGAGTCCAGTTTGGAGCGCAGAGCTGAGATAACAGATTGGTATTCTCCCTCCAGCTGATGCACTGACGAGTCCTCTGTCTGGAGATGACACGTTCAAATACAGTCGGATATTAAGCTTAGCTTGAAATAAAGGCCCTTTGATGTTGAAAAGCTGATAGAAATTGCCATTAAATCTACGTATTTAGCCATCATAGCTTTTGACAGTTTTAAATGAGCTCAAACTGTGATGTCAATATCTTCACGACTGGATGAGATGTAAAGCAACGCAGCATCATCTATATTTTGAGTTTTTAGGTATCAGTCTACCTGTAGGAAAATATTGTGCTCCTGTCTCAAGGACACGTCTGTGGATGTGTCAGTGTGTTGTTTGTCCAGGTCCTCCGCCATGTTCCTCAAGTATTTCTCCCAGTCATCCACTAAAGGGCCCACCTCTTTGAATAAGGCTGGAGCAATTGGAGAAGGACTCTGCTCCTCAGGTACCACAGCTCCACCTAGCTGTTCTGCAAGTAATGAAAGATCCATTACAACACTGACCATCAACCCAATTTCCTAGTATACCAATGCACCTTAGAGGGAAAGTTATACTGTGGGAATCAGTGTTCAAGTTTTATATACATTTACATAAAGACAGGTTGTCACTTATGTACCTTCAATCTGTGTAAGACACTGGCTCAGCCCCAGGTCCCTCCGCTCTCTGGTGTGAGCGAAAGCTGTACTGTAGATGTGCTCCACCAGCTGAGGCAGAGTCTGGGTGAAGAAGGTCAAGTCAACCTTGTCTCTGATGTAGTCTTCAGCTCTCTGGAGTAAGTCCAACAAGGTCTGCAGAAATGAACGCATCTCTGGAGAGAGAGAAAAGAACATCAGAAATCTCTTCAAGAAAGATCATGCAGTATACGTAAAGTGGTTTTTGTTCCATATTTATCAACCACGGCATTACATTTTTTTTTTTTTACTTACGACATTTTTTGAAGCGAGTGAGGCATTTGTCCTCTGCCATTTGGCTGCAAGCACTGGCAGACTGACCAGGAGGGCATGTCAGGGTGTAGAAGTGACAGAGCGAGCTGAATTCTGACCTTTGTTCCTCCTCTGTCATTTCTGTTGTCTTTAGAAGCTCTGGACATGTTGGCTCCCGGCTCCCAAATGACTCTAAAAAGATGAGCATTTGTTTTGGTATTGTGGATGTTTTAATATTCAGGCCTCGACATATGATCTTGCCAAAGTATTATTTTACAGTTGGTTGGTTGAAACTAACTTTGTATCTCAGCTTGAATCCAGTCAGAAAAAGCAGAAACCCTTGTGTAGACCCCGGGCTTGCCCTTCTCTCCACAGCCATCTCCCCAGGAAGTGATGCCGTGGAGCTGAAACCGACCTGACAATCGGTCTTGGTAGATCAGAGGACCTCCAGAATCTCCCTAAAAATGACAGAAAATCCACCAAAATTTTAAAAGGAGGTCATTTGTTCAAAAAATCTTCAAAATTTTGGATGTTGCTGAAAAGTTAATGATGGTATCTGAAGTCAATTCCCAAAAAAACACCTGGATAAGGATAATTCTCAGAGAAAGTAATGTTGCTCTGCTCACCTGACAGGAGTCAATGCCTCCGGACAGATAGCCGGCACACAGCATGGTGTTGGTCACCAGCTCTTTGCCAAGAGCACTCTTACAGGTGCTCTGAGGCAGCAGAGGAACTTTAGCCTCCATCACAATATCAGCAGATGGACCGTCTGCCAATGTAAAAACACAGAAATTCATCACATTATGAATACAGGACAAATGTGGCAAAGCTTCATCAAAAGCACAAAAAGAAAATCTCTATTAAAAAGCTGATCCATAAATAGATTTCTGTTATATCTTAAATGTAAATAGATCTAAAATGAAAATCCATGTCATTTATCCTATACTCACCTTCATAGAGGGAGCCCCAGCCAGCCACCAGACATGGGCTGCCAGTAGGGGGCTCCATGCCAGAGGGGAGACATACAGGAGTGACGTGCTCAGACAGGACCACTGGTGATGTCAGCTCCACCAAGGCTATATCGTTGTTAAATGTCTTTGGGTTGAACTGCAGAAGGAGGAGAGAGTTTGATTATTGGTTGATTGATTGAATGATTTAATGAGTGACTGTGTTGGATATTGGCTGACATCTGGTTACCTTAGGATGAGGGATGATGCGGTTCACTTTGAGAACTTGTTCATCAGGGTCGGTCTTGGTGATGTCAAACTCCCCCACAACAGCTGTCCAGTAGCTCTCACTACGGCTGCTGCAGAGGCCAGAAAGAGGAATGATGGGAGTTAAAGAAAAAGGCTACAGGCTGTAGATGGATCTCACTACAACTGCACAGTTTATTCTTTATTAGGATCCCCATTAGCTACAGCACTGAAGCTATTCTTCCTGGGGTCTGCAAGTGACGTATGCATACTTACCCAGCAAAACAGTGTGCAGCAGTGACCACCCAGGAGCTGTCCACCAGCACCCCTCCACACATCAGGCCACCATCCAGCTGCAGGTTGACCAGCCAGGGCCAGCTGCCTGGAGGAGCAGGGGAGCCGCCCACAATCCTGGAGCGAGGCTGCGTGATATTTTGTACTGTGGCCGACCTCTGACCACAGATTGCTGCTGGGACAGAGAGACACGTATGGTCAAGAGTGCAAGAAATTATTTTGTTTTTGCACAAATATTGAAAATGAAAGTCATGTAAATTAGTTGGATAAAATGTAATCGTTGTGCTTCAGAGAGACATAAGAATAATCTGTATGAATGCATGAATAGTGTTTTGTGATATGTGTCTCCTCACCCTGTGCATGCGTCTGTGTGGCAGGTTCCAGGTTCTGCATCGTGTTCAGGAGGCTGCACTGGAGGACACGGGCGCTGCAGCTCTCACCCATGATCCTAATGCAGCTCTCTTTGTCCAGTTCACCAGGTGGGCAGCGGTGCTGGTAGTATGCACAAGCCTGGCTCAGAGCCCAACTGCGCTCTGCTTCATCTTGCAGCTTCTGGGCCTTACTGATGATGTCACAGCTGGGCTCTGTTAGAGCACTTGCAGGAGATGCTGTTGAACAAAAAGAAGAGAACTGGGATTGACAAATGCACCAAGAAAAGGTAGTAACAAGGGACTATTTGAAGAAAAGACGCTCAAGAATGAAAAGTAGGTAATGTTGTGCTTACAGCAGAAGCCAGAGAGTTGTCCACAGTCCTGAAACAGACAGGGAACACAGCCACGGCAGCCAGCCTCAGCCCGACTTCTCTCCGATGTTGCCCGCTCAAGAGCAGATAGGGCACTAGTCATAGCTGCCTCTAGAACCACAGTGCCACGATCAGACAGTGCTGCAGGAGAGGACAAGAAATAGGAGAGAAGAAAGATAAGAAAATTAAAAATATTTCACAAAGTGAGACAAACTAGGGAAGAAGAAGAAATCTGCAGTGAGAGAGAACGAGAAGGAAGATTTAGATAGAGAAGGTCTCCATCAGGTTGTTTATCAATTTTCTCAGTCAGTACATATCTTATGACTTGGAATGGTTTGTAATATAAGTGTTAGGCTCTAGGACGTGCTACACAGATACCACTTGTCAGAGCAGCTGTTGTGTGACAGGAGTTTCACACAAAGACTGGCAGGCTGATATACAATTCTGATATTGTGTTGTGACCTTCATGTTTTGTGACTGATATAATACAACAGTAATGACAAATAAAAGTAAACAAAGTAACAAAGTTGTTGAACTAAAACTATCATTACTTTCTACCAATCCAGCATTAACAAAGCAAAAACATATTGGAAAATAAAATGAGAAATGCTTTGCTTCCTCTATGTCCGCTATACGTGAATGTCTGCAGATGTTTGTTTTGGTATTTTAGCCATTTAAAAATATAACTGAAAATGGTCTGATCAATTAATTTATCTGACACTATCGCTGTTTCACCTCTAGAGTAATAGATAGCAGAGCTTTGCTGAGATCTGACAAAATAACAATTTTAATGAGAAATGTGGCACCAGGCTACTAGGAAGTACATCTAGGTCATTACATGGAAGACTGTCTTTAGCTGTGGGAACATTATGTGTGTATGTGAGCATTCTCATGTACT
>OMNW01010279.1:11508-21747 GCA_900303245.1 Selene dorsalis
GTGCAGCTTTCTGGTATGTGTGTGAGTAGCCCCCTTTTTCTCATGCTGCTCTTTCAGCTCATTGGCAGCGTGTTAGGGAAGCTAGCTCACGCTCAGCGCGCTGGTGAGGCTTCTACAGAGACACATCAATCGGGCCGCTGACCATGCAGCCCCCCTCTGTGCCGCGCCACATCACAGGATAGGCCACTAACAACAATAATGCTGATTGAAGTCTTAATTAGAAGGCCAGGGCTGAGGGGGCAGAGGCTGGCGGGCAGGAACAGGCCCTAGGGGCACGGGCTGGCAGCCCTAGGGCGGCCGGGACCCCGAGTCCCTTGTTCTAAACACTCCAAACACACACTGCCATCACCAGCCGCTTGTATGAAGGCTCTGCTGTGCTCAGCACTTCAACCAGAGAAGGCCAGAGGTCCCTCATCACTGTACTCTATCTACTGCAGCATTTTACATTACTGTGCAGCAGATTTCTAGGAGAAGTGATAACACTCACACTTTACTGCTCTGAAGAATGTCTGTGAAGGCCTGTGCTGAAATGCTGCGGCTCTAATAATGAGTTCTGGCACAATATAGTGTGTAGTGCCGCTACAGGCTGATCACCTGCGGCCCTTTCAGGTAACTGTACTGAGACTAGTAGGATCACCAGATGCTGGAGATATTGCAGAGAGATATGCATGTGGAGCATCACAGTATCACCAGTGTTAATTTGCAGGGTTCCAGTTAATGACAGGTTAAATTGAAAGACGAGCATTTTCCAACAGGTTTAGTGCAGTTTTAATAAAGCTACTATATATTTCCCACAAGTCCTTTCACAATGGTTAGCCCCAGAGCTCTCAGAGGACATAAAAACTCATTCTTCACATGCTTAGAGGATGTGATGATTTCACATCTATAACCACTGACAGGTTCTGCTCTGGCTACTATTAAGATTAATCACCGTGACATAACACCAAGATACAATGAAAAACCACTTGAAGTTCAGAAAAAATTGTACCTTTAAGCGCACTCTGGGGCATCCTGTAGACCTCTCTACCTGCCGGGGCTCCCAGCAAGCAGTCCAGTCCCATAAACAGCAGTGATATCAGCAACAGCATGGTGTCAGAGCATCAGACCTCCACTGGACAATGACAACAAGCAGACACGCAGGAGACACGCGGGACAACTGAAGAGGATGCAGGGGTGCTAGAGATGAGGCAATCCTGCGCTGTTTCCAGGTCCTTATTGTCTGGTGGCTCTCTGCAAACTCTGTCTCCCTCCTCCTGTCTCTTTGGGCTCTCTTCCACACTGTGGTGCAGGGCATCTGTCTGTAAGTTTACTTAGAGGAACAATAGGTGCCTGGAGTGGTCCCTGGTATATATAGAGTCCCCAGGGGAACACCAGTAGGAGGGAGGGGGGAGAGGATTGGGAAGAGAGAGAGAGAGTGAGAGGGAGGGAGGAGGGAGAAATGCTCCCATGGCCAATACACAAACAGATGAATTCATTAAGACTGTGACAGCAAATCGGGTGCAACTTGCCAAGGCTGGACATTACAAAGAGGTTTGGTTGTATGAAAGGAGACAGAGGGAGGGAGAGAGAGAGAGATACAGATAGGGAGGGGGGAAGAGGGGAAGGCGGAGTGATTGGCTGGGAAGCAGGGAAGGGGGTGTTGTTTGAATTAATTAATGTGAGACGAAGAGGAAGAAAGTTATGCAGATAAGGATATGGGCTGATATGACACTGTGGTGGAAGAATGTACAGCGAGAGAGACGCAAACGAGCGTCTGAGCCCAGGAGTCAAAGCGTGAGCGGGGCGAGCAGGAGATGGAGGGCGGTTGAGTGACAGAGTGTGAGAGAGCAGGAGAGAGGGAGAGGGAAGTGTCTGCCATTCTGCATGCCCCTCAAAGAGGGCATTGTCCTCGGCGTCCCTCTGAGGATGCCCACATCAAAGCCGTCCCCCGGGCATCACTTGGTCGCCGCTTCCATTGATCACTTACAGTCTTTTATCCCCCCCATTAAAATATTGTCAGTTCACATCACTTTTGTCTTTCTCTGCTGAACTCTGCTTTTGTTACATAAAGATACATTAAAAGATTGCTTATGAACACAATGTATTCTTCAAGTCCAGAGGAAATTCTTAAAAAAAAAAAAAAAAATTTTTTGTTGTTTTAGTTGTTTTAGTATCCACATGTAATGTCAGCATGTCCGATATTTATTGTTATTGGAACCTGCTCAAAAAAGGTAAAACCAACATACTGACTTTCAGGCAAAACCTTCAAGTCTCTGACAAATCATGAACTAGCATGTGTCTTATATGTATCTTAACATTTCCAAGATTGGTTCTTTAATGCAGTTCAAATAACAACATAATAACAATGTAAGATCTACAGCTAACTAAAAATATCAACATGAATGTATAAACCACTATGGCAACCACCAAATATTTTAATAATGATGAATATGCCTCAAAAGTTTTGACTTAACCAATCAAACTTTACATTTGAGAGGAAATGGAGTGTTAAGTAAATTTAATACTCTACAGTGACTGTGCAGATTTAAGCGTACCAACTTAACAGAATATATGCAAGAAATGCATACATACAATATTGTATGCAAAGAGTTTGCATTTTACTCTTTTCAGAGTAAGAAAAAACTGCAGCATAAAAACATGAATAATTAGGATTATTATTCACAAATTTCTGATGCAGTTCATCACATATTAATGTTATATTATAACACTGGTTGGTGAAAATGTCTAGGCAAAGTGATTCTGGCATAAAACAAACAAAATGTTATTCAAATGCCATTATGCACATTCACTAACAATAGACAGGAGCATGGTTTAAAGTCCACATGGACACAGAAGGAAATCTGTGCCGACCAGTTACCCAAAGGAGGAGCACAAATTGGAGTCAACTTTGAGCCAACTAACTGGCTGAATGATAAAAAGAGCGGCGGCCGAATCTAGCAGTACATTATCAAAGAGAGCCGTTCACAAGCCAGGGCTGACAGCGGAGTTCACACTGACAACAACATACAATATGTGCCGGACAGTGTGTGTGTGTGTGTGTGTGTGACTGTGTGTTTATGTATCAGGCAAAGTCTGTGCAGCCAAGTCTTGTGAATTCAAATGTTTTGATGGTGAAAACACAACAAACAACTGCATGTGCATGTTCAAGGTGGAAAAAAAAACAAAAACAAGAGATGTAATAAATATGATTAGAGGACAGAGTACGAGTTAGAGAAGATTAAAAAGTTGAGTTTGTTTCTTTTTGAGCCTTGCCTTCACACATTTGTCAGTGTGTATATATTTTGTTACGTGCACGGTTCCCCAGCCCCCTCCATGCACCCGTGTGGCACAATGGCCCTGAGATCTGAGAGCAGACTCAGGCGGAGCGGGAACGGCATGGGACAAACGGGCGGCACTCTTTCATTCCTTCCCTCCCTCCCCTCATCCATTTCCCTTTGATGTCCTTTGATTAATTTGCCTTCTGCTCACTCTTTCTTCATCTATCCACCAAACATGGAACACTCTTCCTCTCTTTTCTGCTCTGCCTGTCTGTCTCAGTCTCTACAACTGTTCTACCTTTCCTTTTCCACCAATGTCTGCATTTAACCATTACCACCTCCAGCTGAAATTTAACTACAGCTCTTTAGTCTAGAGCAGTTGAAGATTTGTAATTGTTTTGATAAATTAGCTTAATTTCAAATTTTAAAACCAAACCTGACGAAACCTGATGACTACTGCTGCAAATGGCCTCTTAGTCAGCACATGTAGACAGTTTGCTGACAAAATAAGTACTTAACTTTTGCATCGCACTTTCTTTACTGAAGTACTAGAATAAGACTCTTTCGTTTACAACAAAAAACTGAAAACATGCAAGCTACTGTTTATCAGAGCAGCAAATGATTTTATCAGTACAAATGAGCAATATTACATCTGGAAATTTGAAATAACTGAGATCTGAGACTTCTAGAAAACCTACTGTGTGCTAAAAACACAGATAGTTTTAGTATCAACTGTGAGATAAACGTACAGACCAGTGTCTGCTAAAAAGATCAGGCTGCTTGAAAAATATGACATCACATTTTTTTCCACTTCCACTTGTTTAAATAACCTAACAATCTCAGGTAAAAATATATTTCTGATCTGCTTAACGAACATAAAACCAGCAGGTCTGTTAGAGCCTCAGTAACTTGGGGACGCCTCGAGTGAGAACCAAAGACAGTGACGTTGCTTTTAGCCACAGAACTGAAAATAGAAGAAACCAACCTCCTGATGATCAGAAGTGTGGCCGTTTAAAATGGGCAAAAATGTAAGTAAATAGATCATTTTTTCCTGAACTGTTTTTCTGGTCCTGTCACCAAATGTTGATCAGAAAGTGGGAGTTTTTACTTTCATTTGAATTCCACTGTCCTGTGATGGAGCTTTAACAGACACAGGTATAACAATTACAAAGATATTTTGGGGTTTGTATGAAACAGCAGCAACTGTATAGATTAACAGTTAAAAACAGGCTCTTGTCTATAAGCATTATCATTATCAGTCTCAATTCTACATTATGATGAGGGTGTCACGGTTTGTCCCTTGTTTCCTGTTTGGCCCTTTGTTGGTTCATCTGCATGTATCCCCTGTTCCTGGCTCTGTTTTTTGTGTTCCCCATAAGTATATAATAAATCCCTTTTTTGCTCAACCTTAGCTGTTTCAGAGTCTCTGTTTGCATTCTGAGTCCTGCTGAAACCCTGCAAGCATGACAGAACCAACCAACCCGCCCAAAAATGGACCCAGCAGATAAGTTACCTGCCGGGACAATTACTCTTTCCCAATATTTAGTGTAGTCAGCAGATGAAACTACTAAGAGTAAGTCTTCAGGCCTGGAATCACTTTCTGGAAGGCCTTCTAGAAAGCTTTCCAGCAGTCCACCTACCCAGCCAAGCTCCTGTCTTGGCATCAGGGGTCCTGGCAGTGCCACTCCAGTCCCTGTTCTGGCTGGGCTGCAGCCTTCACTTACTGCTCCAGCTGGTCTGCAGTCTCAAGTCTATGCTCTGGATGGGCAGCAACCAGTCCGCTGCCCACCAGCCTGGGTGCTGCTGATTGCATGTCAGCAGCACTCAGACCTTCCTGACCCTTCTCCTCAGTCACCATCAATGGCTGATGCCTCTTCCAGTGTCGAGGGTCCCAATTGACACTCCTGCCTGAACTCCCATGTCACCATCCTTGTGAGATGTTTCACCCGTTTCACAGTCCAGCCCCCCTTAGTCCCTGATCTCCAGTTGGTGGGATGCCTCTGACGCTGGTCCAACTCAGTTCCTGATCACCAAGCAGCAGTCTGGTCCAACTAAGGCCATGATCTCCACTTGGTGGTCTGGTCACTTGGTCCCTTCTGTAAGAGAAGAATTTAATTTCTCCTCTCTGGTTGGTGGCCTGCCCAGTCCACCTCAGTCTCTGATCTCAACTCAACCCCAGACAATCAGTCGGCATCCTGCCCCCCTCCAGTTCCTGATCCCAAGCTGGCAGTCCTCCTCCAAAACCAATTCATCTCAGTCCTTGATCCCCAGCCACCGGTCCACCTCTGACATCGGTCCACCATAGCCCCAGGTCTTCGTACCTCGGCGTACTCCAGCCCAGCTTTTGGAGGGTGTCCTTCAGCCCTGCCTCCCCTCCAGAGGGGACTTGGAAGCAGCATCACCCTCCAGCCCTGCCAGCCCTGAGGGTACTTGTTAGCGTCATTGCCCTTTCGCTCAACATAGCCTGTTTCAGAGTCTCTGTGTGCATTTTTTGGTACCATAGATTTTTTCCTTAGGTTAGAACTGTGTACTAAGAGAATTTTATGTAAGAAAATGTGAGATCTGTGCTTGTGTTTGGAAAAGCAGGTTACATAGAGGAAAAGATACAAGAAGGAAGAAAACACACCATACTCAGCACAAAATCACACCACAATGACAACCTAAACAACAATTGTGTTGAATAACACCCAGGTATTGTGTTCAGTTATGAAACCATTTCTTCCATTGTCTCAGGCAGAAAACAATTGAAATCTAGGTCAGTGGGGTACGCAAGCGAGAAGAGGTTCCCAACATTTCAGCGCAGACAGACACTTGAACCCCCTGACAATAGTCAAGCAGAAGCAGCTCATCTGCACAGGCCTGTATTGGGTCATTGTTAGACATGTTGTTAATTAGATCTATTATGACCTCAACAATCACATTAACTGCCATTAAATGCACATTAACCACCAACTGTTAAATCATGAAATATTCATTTTACCGAAATTGAGTGATAATGATCATATGGTTGATTAGGCTCATGTGGAAACACTGCTCAGATCATTTTGTTCCTAATAATAATTTAATTTACAAGGCCGTTTGTTAAATGTTATATTCACATTGGGAAAAAAACAGCATTAATAACTAAAACATTTTACAAGAAAATCAAATTTGCAGTAAAGTTTACGTGTTGTTAGTGATTATTTATGAAGACAAAGAAAGGTCCTCTGTCTCCACAACCCAGACTTAATATGGGGTGGGGCAGTGGCCCAGAATGATGCTTTCACACTCAGTGATACAGAGAGGCTGCAACTTTGTACTTGGTGCTTGGCCCCTGATTGGCCAGAGCCCCCTCTCTTCTTAGATCTTTTGAGCAGTAGTGGGTAGATTTATTGTAACAGGTCTATATCTGCTGGTGAATGTCAATAACCTGTAAGGATGCTAGGTTGTAATACCTCTCTAGTGTGCTGTGGTACTTTTGAGCAGTCCTCTTTGCACGTGTTCACTCTTTCCACCCGCTGGTGGTTACGACACAGTCTTACCTAAAGGCACAGAAACAGTATCGACCATTTGTTACAGCAGGGCGATGATGGACAACTACATATCATGTGGAATCAGATCTCGTATTGGAAAAAAAAACATTGACAGTAGTACTTTGACAACTAATATTGTCTGCAGTTAGCAAGATGCCAAAAGTACGGTAGAAATTATATTTAAGTAGTAAGTGATATCATGAAGAAAAAGTGCTCACCATCGTGTGACTTCCTTTTGAAGCGACGACCTTGCTGTGACAGTGTGTCCAGGTGTTGCTAACCTGCTCAATGATACTTTCACATGTTAAATACTGAGTAGCTCAGTGATGTGGTGTGTGATACTGAGCATTGGATAATCTGAATATAGGGGATTGATGAGTCAGGCAAAGACAACATCTGGCAGAATTTTAAGTGTGAAAACTGAGAAATAAAAAAAATGTGTACTTCTAAATAATATGTACTTACTATTTATTTCTGTCATGAGAAACACACTGTATGACATCTGTCTGACTGGCAGGTTTCAGACAGAGTAGATAATAATTACTCTGTTATTCTTGGCGTCTATGACATGGGCAAAACATCTAGCTGAGTGTATAACCTGAGAGGGGAGAAAATAAGGAAACTACATGCAGTGATTCCTGTCTGTGATTATCATGCTGTAGCTGGTTTGAGAAGGCTGACATCTAGTGTCACAATGAGAAAACTACTTATAGCTGAATTGCAGGTTAAATATCTGTTACATACAAGCCATTATCAGCTAACACAACATTGATGAAACTTATCAGATCCACATATTTCTCACGGTATTTTTCAGTATTTGTTGTTTTTCAATTTTGTGCTGACCAGCAACATCGCCATTCTACACAGTGGAAATGACATATTTTACCTCATGACAGAAATGGAGGGAGCAGAGAAGCAGTGAGTCTCCTAAAAACAAGTAGAAACAATGCCAACACCCTGAAGAAGTGCCTAAGACAAGAGTCAGAAGTGGAGTGTACGACACAGAAAAACCTGGTGGTTCAGCAGAAAGATTACAATCAAAGAAAAAAATGTGACCAACGGAGAAAACAAATGCACTTTGCTTTGGTGGAGAGGATGAGTGTAAAGTAATGTTGAACATGGCAGCATGAACAATGTTTGCAGCAGCCAAGGACGGCAGTTCACAGCCCAAAACAACCTGGAATTGAGCCAAACTTGGTGAAAAGTCAAGAAAGTTTTCACTGGTCCGAATTTAAACAAATTACATAACAACATATTCAAATTTGGGAAATATCTCAGATTGTCGCCTGAAATGTGATTTTTTAACCCCGGGGTCAAGAAATTTTTTCACTTTGTCATGAAAAAATTGACGACGGCTTATGCAAAAACTACTGGTCCGACGTATGTAAGGCCACATGGAGGCAGCATGGGACACAGATAAGATACTGATACACACACACACAGTGATAGGTGTCATATCCAAATCTATGGTATTTGATGTATACGTGATTACAACTCAACAGATTTAAAATGCACAAATCCAGTTACATTAGTTAATAACCTATGAAAACATGGCACAACAAAGATATAGTAAAATCTCATGTCAAAATGGCGCACAAACAGTAGAAAGCTTCAGCTTGTCCACTGTTCTGTCCCTTGCTTTTTTATTATTTTATTAAAAGGTAATTTACTCATTAGCTGTTAATCTTAAATCCAGTTTTGGATGATTTTTTACTGACTTGACTTTTTTGTTTTGTACTTATCATTACACTTTACTTACTTTTGAAATTATGTTGTCACTCATCATATTTGTCCATTTGAAAATGCTAATAAACAAAGACACCACAGAGGCAATGAAGCTATGAGCCATGGAAACCACCTACATGCATAAACTAATACACTTATTAGTTGGTCATGGCCATATGTCTCATTGATACTTCTCTTCTTATGTTCTCAATATTTTCTTTTTATAATGTACTTTTACAAGTGTTTAGGATTGGAGCCCTTAAAATGGAGAATGGAAGGCAAAAAGCTTATGTTTCTTTGGTCTCACCTCCCCATGCCTGCTGCTGCTGTCTGACTGACCTGGTGGGAGAGGCAGAACACATCCCCCCTCCTCCACCACCTCCTCTCCCTGGCCAAGCCATTAGCCATGAATTATGGTGCTGCTACCATCACAGCCAATTGTCTGGATGAAAAGCAGGCTCTGCCTCACTTACCGTTGTGTGCTAGCTTGTGCCTGAACAGCAGGTTCAGGATTGTAGTTTCTGATCAGCTCTGTGGTTCAGGTCTGAACAGGTAAGCAGATAACATTTCACTTCTAAGGAAATGTAGGTTAGTGCAGAGCAGCATATTGGTGTTTGATCACACCAGTGGGATTTCCAGGACAATTTAATTCCCACATGCCGAATGCCCGTTACTGAAAAGAAATTTCTTAGTTACTCACGATTATTGTTGGGAGTCTCGGAGTGCATCATACAACAAATAATCTGTTAATGCATGCATATGTTATCCATTTAAGTTATTGTTTTGTCCTCTGTAAGGATATATATCCAGCTACACGACTGAACTCTTTTTCTTTCTTCTTCCTTATAGGGCAACTGGTGAATTTGTGGAGAGAGAGAAAGAAAGAGAGAGAGAGACAGACAGAGGGAGAGGAGAGGAGAGAGAGCAGCATCTATTACCAGGAAAACTCCTGCCGCTGTGGCACTGGGAAACCTGCAGGCAGATGTGATGGCAGAGTGATGCAGAGACTGGATACAGAGGCACATTATCACACACTGCATTGAACAGTACAGTAAGTGTTGCTGGATGACTATTTTGCTTGTTATCTGGAGGTTGTAACTGACATATGGGGACTGCAGTGTTACCCAGAGCTAACTCTTGGCCAGCTATGCTACTGCAAAGAGCCAGACAGAATAATTAAACCTCCCAGGGAACAAGCAGAACTGTCACATTGTAAGACTTGGATTTCATTTCAGTGCTATATTTCTTTGTAAATAACAGCTGCTGTAACAACTTTGACATTCACCAAAGTGTGTTTTGCATGTAATATTATTTTTTGTGAATCATCTGCAATGGAGTTACAAACTGTGCATGTGCACTGACTGTCCTTCATTCTGTGCCATTTGTTTATATTCTATGTTTAAGACTTAAACACACATGCACATCCACCTGACTCAATGTGTAGAGAAGTCGTTATCTATGTCATACATATTTTTATAAGTCAACAAGATAGTATGACAGAAAGGACACAATGTTGTACTTTTCCTTGTGTGTAATCTGACAGCACCAGTTTGCCCCACTTTAACGAACCAGGCATTTATTTGCCTGTTATGAGCAGAGAGCACAGTAGCCAGATGGAGGCTGTTGATCTAGTTAGGAAGGTAGATGTGAAAAGACCATTACCTGGATCACAGCAAACACACGCAGACGCGCACACAAATGCCCGCATGCACGTGTACACAAACACATATGCATACATGCACTTC